>CAEFZP010001317.1:0-82500 GCA_903064625.1 Mallotus villosus | reverse complement strand
ACCCCCCACACACACACACACCCCGTCTCACACGCACACAGTTCGCAAAGAAAAGAAAAAAAGATGTCCCGTCACCCACTGAGCTGTCTGTAGGGATTGCAGGCTACTGTATAAACAATTTAAATAAAGCTTGTATTAAACTATTGGAGGCAGGTCTTGTACATTTCGGAACAGTTTTATCATGATATTGTTTAGTCACACTGTACATGAGATGTAATATTACCGCCTGATGCCACATGACGTGTTAATTATCGCAATATAGATACTTTAACGTCTAGATATTTAAGCCACTTGTTTTAGCCATCTTAAAATTAACTACCATACAATATTGTTACTCTTATCCATTGACATTGTGGCCAAAAATTCGAAAAATGGTGTTCACGCTCACGAAATTCGTAAGAATACTAGTTTCACTCAAAGAGCCTAAAGTCTGATTTCAGCTCCTTGACTTTCAAAGCAGAAATAATTCTACAGCAATTAAACAGATTACACAGTATTTTCCTACTTTCAGTACCCTAAAAACAAAGTCAGAAGTGTTTTTGATAACAGTAAATTAAATGTAGGCTACTTGATAATTCAGAAAGTTATGTTCTTTAGCAGATAAATAAACACAGAACAGGCATCACATTTCACGCATTTGTTATTGCATTTTTCTGACCTTCTTACTTTCGTGACGTTTGCTAAAACACAGGACGCACCGCACTGCTAGCTGGTCAATAATATTGGGACATGTTCAATGTAGAATTATAGCTGGGTAATATATCTAATTACGTTGTACATTTCGTAAATACAACTCCACGTGAATGGAAGTAGTCTAGAAAAATGTCCTTAAATGCACTCAACATCAAAGAAAAGATGTATCCAAAGGGCTCAGCCAGGAAAGCCAGCAAGGGACAAGGGACTGTTGGTAAACATTTGATTCAAGGAGCTAGCGACGCATGAATGTCAAAACATTGCTGGCAATCACCAATGCATCAAAGCCAAAATACCAGGAAAACAAATAATACAGAACTAGCCGGACATTTAGCAAAAACAACCAATACAGCTAGGCTACAAATAAGAGAATGAGAATGGCTCGTCTAACACAGTGGAAGCTAAAAACACCGAATAAACGGTGACTCGCTTGACAAAGCCACACAACGTGTTCCGAGCCAGACATTCAGCCCTATCAGACATTGCACAACCAATTAGATAGGCATTTCCTAGTAAGCTGTTTGGAAAGGAATACATAATGTATGCAATACAATATTTGTAGTGAGGTCTTAATGGGGAAAAGCAGGACGGTTTATTTTTTCCCATACGGATCGTACTCGTGTCGATGTCTGGCTCTGGAAAAGGCAGCTCGCTCGCCAAGGCAAGGGAGACCCACAACACCGCGGTGCAGCAACAGTCAGTTCAGTAAAGTAGTCAAAGAAAAACCCACACGCAATGTATTTCAACAAATAAATGTCCCTAGCAACTGGGAATAAACAGCCAACGATACACACGTGGTTTCTATAACCATTGACTTAGTTACAGCAATCTCTTGCATGTAAAGAATTGCAATTCACATCAACTCTTCCCCAACCACCAGTCCTGAATCTCAGACTTACCCTGTCACAACAGGCGCCATCTTCCACAAACTCTCACCAAAACTCCAACACTCGCGATATCCTTTCTCCCAGACCAACAATCCGCCGAGACAACAGAAGCAGACTGGAGATGTAGGGACGAGGGAGAAAGAGAGAAAGGGGGTGGGTGAGACAGAAAGGAGGGGGAGGCGGCGGGTAGCTAGAGAGAGTGGAGAGAAAAGGGCAGACGCCACAACAACAGGCGTGGGAAACTTCCGATATATCGCGAGACTTGGAAAACTCTCACCATAGACAAACGTCAAGGACACGGTGTCTTATCGCGAGATGAGGATCAAGCGGAGTTCTTGCTTATTTTATGGTGCTGAAAACGATTCCCACGTGTTTACAAAGTACTAAATTACAGAGGCCATCGGAACGTATTACATTTGTATTTTTTTACAGAATTTACCACGACATTGTGGTTATGTAGAATGCATCTAGTAACTGAAGCTTTTCAGAAAGCAAGGTAGGTTGAAATGCTAGATACATGCTAGAGAAAGGCCAGATAAATCACAGGCTCACCATTGTGTTACCAACTTACCACCATGATTATTAAAGTATACCACTAAATTTGGGACTAGAGTTTCATGACTGATTCAAATGACAGCATTAACCTGAGGTTAGTACAAAAGAGGGGATTGTGTCTTCGGGAAATCTCCTCCCCTCTCTCTCTCTCTCTCTCTCTCTCTGTCTCTCTGGGCCAAAAGCAGGCAAACTACTATATTTTGGATTCAAAGGTTATTTTCGTTTAGTTGTGTTGGAGCATATAGAGAGACACCCTCCCTTAAATGGCATTCCTGCATTTCGGAGGAAGTGGCAAGATGTTTACTGTCCTGTAGGTCTGTAGTCCTGTTTTATGTCCTCTTTCAAGCCAACATTTCAATATGTTTAAGACCATTGTTCTGTACTTTGTCAACTATTTGTACTCAACCCACCTTCAACACCTAAGAGAGGTTATTTAATTGAGTGTGAGGAATGAAGCATTTCAGTTTGTGTGTGTGTGTGTGTTTGCGTGACTGTGTTTCCTGTGTGACTACTACAACTCAATCAGTTGGGTAGTAAACATTGTCAACACATGCAGCCTAATTATAACAAGCGTTTTATTGTGGTTGCTATCAACCTTGATTCCTAGGGACCTACAGCATCCCTTCATCTGAATCAATACCTACCCCTTCTTCATAGCGTAGCAGATGCTATCTATCTCAGTGCTTGTCATAAAAAATCCACCCCTTTTTATATCCTTCAGACGCCTAACTCATTTGACTGGCCCTTCATATGTCTACGAGAGAGAGAGAGAGAGAGAGAGAGAGAGAGAGAGATGGAGAGAGAGAGAGAGAGAGAGAGAGAGAGAGAGAGAGAAGAGAGAGAGAGAGAAAGAGAGAGAGAGCAGGCAGACAGACAGACAGACAGACAGACAGACAGACAGACAGACAGACAGACAGACAGACAGACAGACAGACAGACAGACAGACAGACAGACAGACAGACAGACAGACAGACAGGCAAAGAGCAGTGGGTGAAAGAAAGGGAAGAGACACACACACAGAGCCCAAAAGAGAGGGGCCAAAATAGAGAGACATTGGGAAATGAAAGAGAGGGAGATGGAGAGAGAGTGGTAGAGAGGAGTGAAGCCAGCACAGGGGGAGATTTAGCATGAGAGTGTGACTGGCTTGACGCCCACACTATGAAGACACAGAGACCTCATCCCCCCAAACTGTTTTTCCATTCTTTCCTTTTTTATTGTCAGCGGTGGACCTCCAGTTACTCTCAGCAGTGAATAGGAAGCGTAAAGTTTCCCAAATGTTTTACAGCTGAACACTGTAAAAAAGACTACACAAGCGCAAGTCCTTTTCAGAGAAAATAAAAGCGAGAAAGACTGAAGATGTCTTGAGTAGAAGGTCTTGAGTACTTTGAATGTGGGGTTTAATAACAACTGGGTTCGACCTTTGACCTCACAGTGTTGTAAAACTCATAACATATTTTTATGAACGCTCACAGACATGATTTAATGTTTCCTTGTGGGCCCCTCTTGTAATTTTCATATCTGTCTGCTTTCTGGAAACGTGTCACTCTGGAAAGCACACTGGAAAAATTCTTCTGAAAGTTGTACAAAAACAAAGTATGAGAATATAATTAAACTCAAGATGATAATGAACCTTGAAGCTTGATTCTGATTAGGGACTCTTTAAGATTTAGCAGCTTTTGCTCTATACTGAATCTCTTTCTGTCTCCCCTTGCCCCTTTCTTTCGTTAGGTACAAAACGATTATTTTTAATGGAGAGGGACCATCTCTGGAGCTCAATAAAGAAAACGTAAGCCGCCAATTCAAGCAATCATCACTAAGCCACGAGCGCTCAGTCTATAAATCCTCTCACTCCACTGCCTGCACCCGCTGCCAAACTCAAAAATTGGTCTCCTTTCACCAACCCCAGGACTTCTCCCCAGAAAAGACCCAACTTTGTAAGTGTGTGAGCGCAGCACGTGATTGGTTGTGTCAGTATGATTGGCGTGTCATTGTCATGTTGGGAGTGTGAGATGCAACAGGAGATGAAGACAGCAGTATTTCCAAAGCTCAGTCGGTTCAGTGCCAAGCTGAAATATTCAAATTAATGAGAATGAAGGATTTCCTTTTTTCTTCACTTCAAAGACTCCAATGTTCGCATTTATCCAGTTTAGGGAAGTAATTAATCATTATTAGTGCATATTTGAAACGAAAGAGATTTAATAAGCGAATAAGAAAGATGAGAAATTGCAGTTACCAACTGTTAACGTCACTTGATTCCTTGGGGACTTTAGTGAAATGGCTTGTTTCGAAACTTCTAAATCACCATACTAACCAAGACACCCAGTCAGATTTATATCACGTGGCAGACAGACACACAGAGGAAGGGAAATATGCAGACAAACGTACAGCAGACAATCATATGTCAGACTGATAGGCAGAAGGGCAGGAACAGACAGGAAGGCCATATTTGAACTTTAAAACCCCACGTGTTTCCTTCCCTGTAAATAAAGGGCCTCTGGTCTGTCGGCTCTGTCAGAACATCAGATAAGATCGCAGGCCTACTCTCTGGGTGAGTCCCATCACAGGCACATCACAAGATCACAGTCATGAATTAGAACTGGTTTTGCCGGTGTCAGCGAGAGTTTGCGGCAAAACCAAGGATGTCCCTGTTGGTCTGACTGTTGAAACCCGGGGATGCCTGGGGGTCAGTTTGAGGGGCCGTTTGTCCAAACACAGCACTTCAAAGGACCCTGTGCTCCTTAATCCCATCTCGCCTCCCAATCAAATATGCCGTCTGCTCCAGTCCCCAGGCAGTGTAGTATCACAGTGTTTCTGTTTTGTCAAAACAACGAGGGGGTGATACGTTTGTGGTTCGTGTCGAGGGAATTGTGTGTTTTGAATGTCACTTTTCCTTTCGCTTTCACGCACCCCTGGGTTTCCACAGTGTTTCATGAAAAATACAAAGTTAAATGTTTTGCTCCTATGGTTCATATTGAGTTAATTATATCCTATATCTAGCTGTACAGTATAGGACTGTTCTGATCGGAGAAAGCTAGCAATGATAGAGTTTGACTGAGGCTGAATAACTGTGATGTTGTAATTTATTGCCCATAATGAGAGTGTCTTTAGCCTGATTACTCAACCCAAAACTTCATTTGAAACACAGACAGTGACAAAAATCCACTTCATAAGTGTATATTAAGCGTGGGTATTTCTGAAATGAGTAACCATTGATATCACAGTCAAACAACGGTCAGCAAACTCATTTGTCAAACTATTTTCTACTCAGCCTATTTTTATAAGAGGTTAAACTAGACAAGTGTCGGTTCGGACTGGTCTTTTCACAGTGTGATACTTTTCAGAGTTCAAACTGTCACTTTGGGCCCCAAAGACTGATTACAAAACAGTAAATCATGAGATCTGCATTACATGTAATGTGTGAAATGCATTATTCTTGTCACATTCATATATTTTTATGGGGGGGGGGACTTTAAATGTTGGCTGTGTGGATACAAGTGTTGGCTGTGTGGTGGCTTTTGAAGATGCCTGGTCTTCCGACGGTCACCATAGAAAATGATAAGCAGATTAGGAGGCATCTTCAAACACAAGCAGACATTCACAAGTAAACCAGATGTGCCTTTGGCACCGGTCACATTTCTCTGGCAAGGATCGCATCGTGTTTGTTTGTGTCCCTGCGGAACAAAATGAACTTTCCCTCGGAGAGAATAATGTAGGATTTCTGTCTGCTTTAAGACTTCGGGACATTAGTGTGAAAACAGAGATGTATTTCCATCAAATATTCACTTGTATTCCCCGTTGAAGACTGTTTTAACGCAAACCTTACATTCCGTCCCCTTTACACGTGACCCATTACATGCATTTACCTTCGCCCGATTTGAAAATAGGTTCTTAAGTTTGAAGGATCGGTACATCAAAAGAAAGGAGGGTTATTAGCAGATCTACACACTTTATTTCCAATAAAAAGTGGTTCTGTGTCTGTTTTCTGTTGTAGTAGTCAAGTACTTTGCTAGTTGTTTTTAGTTTGACTATATCAGGGTAGAAATGTTCATACACAAACTTATTTGCTGGACTCAATGTGCAGAGCTGTGTAGCGTCTGGGTTTATACGTTATACACTATCTGACAAGTAGGCCTACTGCCTAACGTCACACTTCAAGAGGTGAGAATGATGATCTAGTACACAAGAAGGAAATCTTGTGTTAATTCAGACTAGATCATCTTCCAAACTTATTAAAAAAGACCACAGGCAGAATGCATTCTAAAGCACTCATACTGTTGCCATAATAAAAAGAGACAAACATTTACTGATGGATTTTGTTGGCCATTCTTCTGTTCTACACAAGTACGGTTGCTTCCTGGTTTTCTATCTCATTGGCTATTGTTGGTATCTGCTCAACATTCCATCGCTGTTGCTTTTTCACTGCAGGATTTCAAGTGGTTCAACATCAGGGAGACTCCCATCCAGTTGGTACCATTAAGACTACGTCTGGTAACCCCTCACAGTACAGGATTATTTTGCAGATAATCTGTTACGATCAACCCAGAGTCGGGAACACCCCCGCAATCGCAAGGGCCAATTCAGACTGGAAATCGGCCCAATTATCCTCCAGTGTGCACAGGAATCAGCAGCTATCTTCATGCTAAGACCCTAGTGACTCAGTCACCATGTGGCCAGACAATCTTTCCATTGGACAACTGGCTCGTCCTTTAACTTTATACATAAAATGACAAGGTGTTATGCAGAGCATTTGTGTAATTCTCAAGATATTTTGAACACTTTAGGTTCTATGTAGCGGAATTCTGATAAATGTGGAGCATGGTGGGAATATGTTATTTTCTCAAAAACCTCACCACAAAATATTTTGTTTGTTGTTAGGATGTGGTTGAAATATCATTTTCCAGTTCTGAAGATCCAATTTAGTAGTTGCGGACAGATAATTCCCTATTAGGGGAGGTTCCTTTAAGCAAGATGAATTCCTGAAAAAAAGAAAACCATAAGAAAGAATAACAAGAAAAAGTCCAGAAAATGTCATAACAATGAAAGTTTCCAACAAAAGTCAATCTCTTCCACTTTGTGTAAATTCTGTGGGATCTTCAGATCCAGTAAAGGGAAACTGAGAACTCGTCGGTTTGGGCTGTTGCCCTCTTTTGACCATGGACTGCTGACATTCAGTTAATCACTTCAACTTTGATCACATAATGGATAACATCCATATTAAATGCATAGGTTGTCCTTGTAGACAGCAAAACAACACAGACTACTGATATATTTGGACAATTTACACTTTCCTGTAAAATCAATCAAAACTGATATTTTAATCTTTATCCTGGAAACTCAGTGACCTCACCCAGTAAGACCTTCCTCCCTACACGGTTTACTGAAACCCTCCATTGTAGAACATGATGTATTGCCTACTTACGTGGTACATACTTCTCCCCAGTCACTAATGCTATTGTTTTGGAGATAGTGTTTGGATAGACAACTTTTTTGGGGAGGGGAGACTGCGTGTCTTTTCACCCAGTCAGACAAACATAAATATGCTCTCCATGTCTAATTCTCTTTAACTCTCCACTAGACGCATCGACAAACACAAATTCTCTCCGGCCCGCTCGCAGAAGAGGAAAGGGTGATAGAAAGCATACCGAGTGTCTCTCCGGGGAGTGCGAGCCAAGTGACTGCACCGGGGCCGTGACCTCCCCTGGCCCCCATCCTCTTCCATCTCCCAGGCTGTCATGGTCGTCAAGGGGAGGTGGGGGGCGAGGGCAGGGGAGGCAGGAAAAGCTCTGGTGATTAGGAGGGGATTCTCTGAAGGGGGCAGCCGGTCCACCCCCCCCCTCATCCCCATCCCATTTCTGGCAGCCGTCCTGTCGCTCGTGAAGAGAGAGAGACACAGAGAGAGAGAGAGATAGAGAGAGAGAGAGAGGGCCCTGGAAATATTTTTGCAGAGGAACTACGCCCCAGACTAGATAGCGTGGTCTGTCACATGACCATTTCTCCACAAGCCCAGCGGAGACAAGTGTGCTTTAGTGACGAGGAGGGAAGAGGGCCGTGTATTGAGCAGGATTCGAAAATGGAGCAAGCAGACAGTGAGCAAATGGGTGGCAAAGGAACGGGTTCCTGCGTTTGTGTGTCTTATGTCCTTGTGTGTGAGTGAAAGAGTGAGAGGCTGAATGGGCTAGTGAGTGAGTGAATGGGCTAGTGAGTGAGTGAATGGGTGAGGATGAACAAACGACAGAGGAAACGGGGGCAGCGGTCGATTCAATAAAGCGAGCTTCAGAAACGCAGGTGCCATATTTGTCTGCCAATGAAGGCTCCCCTGAACGTGCAGACCTGTGAATGACTGTCTAATGGAGCCATTGAGAGGAAGATGAATGAGAGAGGAATGAATGGATGGATGGATGAATGAATGAGCAACCCCAAAAAAAGGTTTTGTAAGAGCAGGTTTGGCACCGGGTCCTCTACGGGGTAGCTCAAGGAGACTGTGGATCCAGCTGTTGGAGAGAGGGAGGGAAGTAAGATTGGTAGAGGACAAGAAATGTAGAATAGGGTGGAGGGAGGAAGGTAGGACGGAGTGCGTGTGTAGGCAGAGAGGGAGACGAAGGGTGGGGTATCGAATAAGGAAAGAGAAAAATTGAGGGAAGCGATGAGAGAGAGGCGTGTACAGAGAAGGAGGGGGTGGGGGAGGTTCTTTGAAGGGGGTGGAGGGGGGGGGGCATGTCCCAGACAATGTGACATGGCACACGCTATTAATTCTGGCTCAGCAGAGATCCTGCCTGGCCATCTGCTTGGGTCAGGGCGTTTGTTGGGGTCGGCGTGGCCCCCCCCCCTCCCGCCAAACACACGCTCCCTCTCGACCCCCGACTGGCAAATACCATTTCCATAAACAATGCGTCCAACCTGCTCCTGCAGCAGGGCCGAGCACTAACCCCTCGACAATGGGCTGTCAGGTGAAATACCCCCCTCACCCCACCCCACCACCACCCCACCACCACCCCACCCCTCCTACACACACACACACACACGGCCCTCGCTCACGCCATATACATTACAAAAGAGCTGCGAGTCCGGCCAAGCAGTCCGCAATCTGGATGTGAGCTTGGCGTTCGTTGCCTCCCCCCCCCCTCCTCCAACTTCAATGCCACCTTCCCCAAAGCGTGGCAGGGGGAGGAGAGGGAGGAGGGGCCTGTCCTGTTTTCTAATGAAAGAAGAAAGAGAAGATGTGTGAGCAGACAGAGAGGGACGGCTCGGGCTCTCCCTCCCTCTCCTCCCTCTCTCCTCTCCTCTCCCTCTCTCCTCCCTCCCTCTCTCCTCTCCTCCCTCCCTCCCTCTCTCCTCCCTCCCTCCCTCCCTTTTTTTAATAGATTTTTTTAAATCTAGAACTTTAATCAGAAAGCTCTAGATTACATGTATACAACTCTATCCAGTTGGAAAGCAAAAAAAAATAACATTTCAGATTTACATATAAGACTACCAAAATGAATCTTTTTAGGGGGGTCGTTGCGTGCGAAGATAATACAGAAGTACAGATTTCTGTTTTTCGAAGTAGGAACGTGTCTGGAGGAGGCCCTCGGTTCAGATTAGAGGAAAGAGGGAACCCAGACGATCAGACATCTTTACAAGAGATCTCTGAGTCCACACATGCCTGGGGGGGGGATTGCAGATGGCCTCTCTGCGTCAGAGGGAGCTCGACCTCGTCCCTCCATCCATTGTTTCACGCGAAGAGCCCAACACATTCATGACAGGGAGCGTGGAGGAAGCCCCAATGGCACGTCAGACTTCATCTTGCTCGGATTTCAGATTTGTTTATTTGTTTATTTGGTCACGCATGTGTTAATGGACTAGGGTTTAACCCCCCCCCCACCCCCCTAAGCTAAATCTTTTAATCTGCTCCTCATCTCGTCTGGAGGGCAAACAAACAAATGGGATGCCCCCCCCCCAATCAATTCCCAAACAGTTTCCCAAAAACCTGGATTACAGATCACTTCCTGCCATGAGTACAGCTTCTTTAATAAAGACGGAAAAGTCTGTCTTTGTCTTCAAAGATTCGATCTACATTTGATCTCACTTTCCTTCCCTGCAATGTTTGATTCAACCGCTACTAACAAATCTGCAGGTACACAATGACTAAATCCTTGAATAGTGTCGTGACTTGTGACGTGTGTGTGGACCTGTGTGTATTGTGACGCGTGTGTGTGTATTATGTGTGTGTTGTGGCGGTTACATGGAAACGGTCGCGTGGTGGGAGCGTTTGTGTGACAGGTCTTGTTGTTCCAAGAAAGATACCTGAATAGAACAGGTCAGGGGTCAGGCAGCCGGTGTGACAGGGTGCCATCAACAGCCGACAAGTCAGCTGATGACCCCGGTAGAAAGACAAAGAGAGACAAGAGTTGTGGAGACAGCTGGGTCCTTGCTTACAGATTAAACTATCCCCGCTCCCTGAGTGTTGGAGAGTGTTAGCCCAAAGTCATATCACTTTGAGAAAATATTTTTGCGGAAAACACACCACAGAACAATGAACCTGTCTCTGCTCAGTATCTTTATTCGGCGTGCGCTCGAACTATCTCTCAACTTCCCCTCGTTAACCTTTCAGAACGGACTGTTACCTTTTGAATAAAAACCGACCCGTATTTTCCCCCTCCTTTCTCTTGCTTTATTCTTTAGGCTGCCTCTGATTCCCAGATTTTGATTGAGTGAGACCTGTGATGTGCCAAACAATGATGTCATGATCTTTTCGGGGGGGAGGAATGACCTCATCGCTCCAAACCGCAAAAGACTGACATCCAAGTGTCATGGAACCTTCTAGGCACCGAGGCCAGTGGCGAGTTCATCCACGTCATCTCCATAATCCTTATTTACAGTCGTCTTCTTCTCAGGATCTGATATGTGACCGACTCTTTTATTTTTCTCCGTCTGGCTACTGGATGATTGTTTGTCGGCTTCCCTGGAGCACATGGAAGCTGTTGTCAGGAGAGAGAAGGAAAGAAACCTCAAGTATCACCAAGGACGGTTGGAAAAACAGGACAAGAGAGAGCACTACAAGCAAGTTGACCATAACATGGAAAAAGTGACATGGTCACTTCCAAGGAGAGCCAGAACAGTGGTAAAACACTGACTGTCTTTCTCTCTCTCTCTAACAATGGGTTGGAGGAACCTTTTAGTTTCTTGAAAAGTAGTTACGGGCATTGTAGTATATGGACCTAGGCAGTCCATAACTTATTCATGTTCTAACAGCCAATCATAACAGCCTCAGGTTGAAGTTCATGTTTTATGCGAATGAGCTAGACGTCGGGCTAAGATGCGAGCTTGTGTGCTCATGTGTATTCATTTCGGGTCTCTTACACTTACATAAGGAATACCAAGAGATATATTCAGGGTATCCGTGTTCCCGTTTATATCTACCGTCCACCATAAGGCACAACAGGAACTAAAGGTTCAGTGGAAACACGGCTTGCGTGCGTGTGTGAAGAAGGGTCACTCCGGGCTCGGGGCCAGGCTGCCAGGCAGGAAAGCGCTGGCGAGCCACGGGAGGTGTGTCTGGGCTCCGTGCCAATCATGCCAAGTCCCAGCCACCCCTCAGCCTGAGGGGCACGGCACCCTGCTGCCCTGCCGCGGGCACACCGCGCCACTCTGAGAGAGGGGGAGAGAGAGAGCTAGGGTGGAAGCAGGGAGAGGGAGAGAGAGAGAGATAGAACATGATATGGCAGAAGCAGAGAGAGAGAAAGACAGAGAGGACAAATATACAGTATATATATATGCAAGGTCATGGTTATCTTTATTGTATATGAACAGAACTCCCCAGAAAATGGAGATTCATACCGAGTGCAAGTACAAATGAGAGAGAGAGAAAGAGAGAGGAAATGAGGAAGCAAGACGTAGAAAACACAATGTCAATTGAGTGTAGGGAGAAAGGGGAATTGGAAGAGAAAGAAGAGGATAACCAGAGAAATGGATGGCGCTCGGAGACTGGGGATGCAAGAAAAAAAGAAATGAGTAGAAAAGATTTGGGAAGAAAGACACGAGACGTGAAAGGGCAGGGGGAGCAGAAAGGGGACGATACACAGAGAAGCAGAAAGACAAAGAGGACACTGAATAGAGGGGGGGGGGAGCCAAGACAGGGAGAAAGAGAGAAGAGTGGGTAGGTGGGGGGCAGAGAGAGAGGGGGACGAGGTGGGAATGATGTTTGGCAGGGGAGTATACGAGCCCTACACAAGGTCATTGGCATTTCCTCAAGAGAACAAGTGTCGAGTGTGCTTTTTGTTCTCTTGTTGCCTGCCTTTTCTATCGCCGTGGCGTGCCATTCTCCACTCTCTCTGCTGTATCGACGGAGAGAGAGATGAAGACAGAGAGGAAGACAAGAGAGGGGAGAGGAGGGGAGATAGAGAGAGAAAGACAGAAAAAGGGAGGCAAACAGACGAAGTGAAGAAAAGATAAACAGAGAAACTGCCCAAGAACTAAGGAGCAAGTGACAAAGACAGAGGAAAGGGGGAGAGCGAGAGAGAGAGAGAGAGAGAGAGAGAGAGAGAGAGAGAGAGAGAGAGAGAGAGAGAATGTGTGTGTCCTGCCATGGAGAGGTATAGGGTTTCCCGTGGCTTGTTTCCCTGACTTAACCGTTCTTGTTAGTCCTGCGTCCACACACCCCCTTCCCCTCCTCCGCTCGTCCTCGCTCCCCTCGCTCCCCTCGCTCCCCTCCGTCACAAACCATCTCCATCCTACCGCAAATCATGCTAACGTATCGCGGGAGATAAAGATTTTTTGGGGGGAAAACACACGGCCCTTGCTTCCCTCTGGCTATTCCCAGACCAGCGCTCTGGTTACACCGCGACGTTCCAGAGCCCAATTCCTCAGTGTTCAGCAGAGTTTACTTGGGCAAAGGCCCCCGGTCTCTTGTCCGAAAGCGTTGCACGATTACCCAAGTGTACTTAATCTCTGTTATTGTAGCTCTGCTCACATCAACCCTTGGTTTCGTCCAAATATTATTGGAGGCAAATGATAATAAATGTTGCAATAAATATGCGGAATTACATTAAGTGCATCACATTTCTCGCAATATCCTGCAACACACAAGTGTCAGTGACATGGCAATGAAATCATGTCGTGTCCAATGATTTGAACTCAATGTTACATGCACTTGTAGCACACACAATGCCTAACCTTTAAACATTAGCCCATATTATGTAGCCTTTAGAATACAAAGGCCTACATACACACATACACATTCACCTACAAACAATCCTAGAAATAATTCCCATTCCTGTGGTATCTAAAGCGGTTTCAAGTCCAACACACAGTAGTACAAGATCCCACCAGGAGTGTGCCAAACCCAAACGTCAACAAACATCTTATCATAGTGCTTAACACACTGTATTGGATCTGCACCATGAGACGGCCGTGCTATGTGAAGTGGAGAGAACAACCTTGTCCAGTACGTTACGTCCTGGTTCCAGAAACCACAAGCCTGGACCGGCCTTCCCTCACAACTGCTCCAGCTCCAAACCGCACCATCTGATACCTCTGCCCACCATCCACATGATTCATTCAACCCCTCCGCCGACCAAAGCAACATTCAAAGACGAAATGGGGATTTCAAACAGTCCATGGTTTTCCGACCACACTCGTTCGCGCACGCACGCACGCACGCATAGACATGCACTGGACACACACACACACACAGATACAGGAACACTCGCTCGCAAAGATGAAGTCCTCCCCTTCACATGTCTCGGTTCTGCTCCATTCGCCACCCCTCCACCTCCTCATCATACCGGTACACACATCCCCCTGAGCCCAGAGGCAGCTCACCACCACCGCAGGAGACTGTTCCAAACCAAACCAGCGATGACATCATGCCTTCCTCTTTACCTCCCCCCCTCCCCCCCCGAGACATGGGGCCCCGTTCCAAAACGAAACGTCCGAGCCTCCTCTCTAATTACAGGGTAGATCTTGTGGATGCTGAGGAGTGGGCGGGGCCAGAGGAGGACTGAGAGCTCTGGGCTGGGATGCTGCCCGCCATGGGATTCTGACGAGAAACATGTGGTTGAGTGCTGAATGGAGAAGAGGAGGGGAGGAGAGAGGAGAGGAGAGGAAGGGGGAGGAGAGAGGAGAGGAGAGGAAGGGGGAGGAGGGAGAGAGGGGAGACGAGGAGAGAGGAGGGGAGAAGATGGGAGAGGAGGGGATGATAGAGGAGAGGAGGGGAGAGGAGGGGAGGGGAAGGAAAGAAGAGTGGAGAGGAGGGGAGAGGACCACGCACAATCTAAGGAGAGACTATTTTAGGCTCAGGTGCAATCCGTCACTTTAGTTTGGGAAGGTCCCGTTAGTGTAATCGGTAAGAGGAAGCACACACGGCAAAAGGCACGTTCCTCCAACAAATATGAACAATCAACTCAAGCAATTCTTTTATAGTTGTCTGCCTCTATCTAATAGGACTTCTATGCTAAAGGTAACATTGCCACTATAGCTTTTACTGATCCCTTCTAATCATAAAGGGGACAAGGCAGATTGTTTGACATCAGGCACATATGAGCCAAGCTTGGATCTGATCGGTCCAAAAAATGTCACATTTCAGCTCCCCCTGGAGATTCTGATACCCACAGTGGTGTCAGAGTTAATGTCTCCTCTACTGTGGCCAGTTTGACCCGTCTGCACAATGAGCAGGATTCGTCAGCCGGGACTGGGCCAAGAGCGGACAGCCAGCCTGTGTTCCGTCAACAGTTCCAAAATTCCATTACTTTCCCAGAATCCGCGGGACTGGCCAAGTCATATATTCTGTTGTCATCCGCAAGGCTCTAATGAAAACCCCCGAGAAACCAAAACCTGTGTGTCCGTGTGTGTGTCCCTGTCCATGCGCGTATCCGTGTGTGTGTCCCTGTCCATGCGTGTGTGTGTCCCTGTCCATGCGTGTGTGTGTCCCTGTCCATGCGTGTGTGTGTCCTTGTCCATGTGTGTGTCCGTACATTTGCATGCATGTTTATGTGTGTGTTAGTGTGTACTATAGAGTATGAATGCATGTGTGGTTCAGGGGGGGTGGTGTCTTTGATAGAAATAGATACTAAATAAATAAATCTTATAATTGTATATCAATAATAAACATTCATTTAGCCTGTTTTCTTCTATCCTGTCAGTGGTGTGTTGGAAGGAAAAGGTTTGACTTATTGAATTAGCCAGTTCCCTGTACAAACCACTAATGATAGGATCCAGTCTATACAGCCTTGAAATGAGGAGGACTCAGCACAGTGAATCACTGACATGTTGAGTCCCAATTCAAACAACTGCCTCAGTGACACTTTCTCCAAACTGTTTTAACATCTATGGTTCTATTCTAACACCAGTTGTCCACAGCTTTCTTCTTATTTCATTAGTAAGTTGTCCAGGTTACCTGTTGATAAGTCCAGGTTAAATATATATAAATATTATCAATATCAGTAAAAAAAATCTGTCTTCTTGGGACTTGCTTACCAGGAAACTATTTTTAAAGAGTTTTCCATAGCATATAATGTAGCTGAGGCCTTTGATAGGATACAGAGTTATTTTCACAAATGAAAGTGTCAGGTTCTAATGTGACTTATAAATCACTTCTCGTTTTCTTTCCCTCATTTTGCACCCCAAAGTGTTTTGAGAACGGCTTGATTCCCTGCAGCACTGGCCTCCACAGGGGATGCTCTGGCCTCTACAGGGGATACTCTGGCCTCTACAGGGGATGCTCTGGCCTCTACAGGGGATACTCTGGCCTCTACAGGGGGATACTGTGGCCTCTACAGGGGATACTCTGGCCTCTACAGGGGATGCTCTGGCCTCTACAGGGGATACTCTGGCCTCTACAGGGGGATACTGTGGCCTCTACAGGGGATACTCTGGCCTCTACAGGGGATGCTCTGGCCTCTACAGGGGATACTCTGGCCTCTACAGGGGGATACTGTGGCCTCTACAGGGGATACTCTGGCCTCTACAGGGGATGCTCTGGCCTCTACAGGGGATACTCTGGCCTCTACAGGGGGATACTGTGGCCTCTACAGGGGATACTCTGGCCTCTACAGGGGGATGCTCTGGCCTCTACAGGTGATACTCTGGCCTCTACATGGGATGCTCTGGCCTCTACAGGGGATACTCTGGCCTCTACAGGGGGATGCTCTGGCCTCTACAGGGGGATGCTCTGGCCTCTACAGGGGGATACTGTGGCCTCTACAGGGGATGCTCTGGCCTCTACAGGGGATGCTCTGGCCTCTCCCGGGGACGGCCCAAGTCAACAATGCCTCTGCTGATTCATAAAATACAAATATCAAGTTTGTGGCAGATTTTTAAAAAATCGGATAAGTGCAAAAATAGCCCACTTGACACAGTCTGCTATAGCTGCTTGTGACTCCGTCTGCTCCACTGCACTTCAAACAGTCAGCAACAGCTACAATGCACTGTACTTGACATAATCTGTTACGCTGCACTTTATACAGAAGGTTACAGATACACCGCACATAATATAGTCTTCTACAGTAACAAAGCACTTTATATGACATGATACTGTACATATACATTAAGCTCTATTAATAGTATGCGTTATTATAGAACCACAAGCCGAGTGCCATCTAGTTCCATTATATTTGAGAGAAGGCTGTCAACTCTTGGCCGAAATCTTCAAAACGTGGCAACTCACACCAAAGCAATCCAGATGGATCAATAGCACTACAGGTAAGAGGGAAAATGTGTATTTTTTTCTTTAGATTTTATCCCCCCTTTAAGTATATGTTGATTATAGTCTATTTATTGAGATCTTATCATGATTACTTTTACAATCATGAATGACACAACACCTTTATGACAGACAGCCTTTGCTCGGCTAGGGGGCAAACTTGTGGCCCCAAGACCTCTACACGCCCCCTCAAGTCCCACTCTCCATCTGGGTGAGAAGTCTAAGATGGGGGCCTGTGTTCCCTCTAAAGCTATAGAACTGGTCCTCTATAGAAGTAGCCTTAAACATGCCCCTCTTCTTTCCTCAGGGGCCTTTCCGTTCAATAAGAAACTTTCTATAGAATAGTAAACACCATACTGGGCATTGGCTAAAAGCCACTTTACATAATTAAGGACTTGAGTCTAGCTTAGACTTGTGTAGACCTTTCCATTTGTATGTGTTCACAGTACGTGAAAGGGGGAATTAATCTTTCTGGAAGTGTTTTTTGTTGTTGTGAGTGTCAGCACTAAAGAGGTCAGCTGTTGGAGAGTGAAAGAGGAGTGAAGCAGACACACACATGCACACACAAACACACACAGCGAAGTGTATGAATGAACACACCCACACTCTTTCTCTCTCTTTTTCACTCAGTCACGGTGAGACAACTGACCTCGGAATACTGTATGAGTTCTCTCGAAATCAAAACCAACGAGAGGAGGGAGAAACCGCCACGGCGTCATCCAAATGTCAACCCTCTTTCACCCAACACACTGCTTCAATTAAAAACCTCACTGAGACCAACAAATACATAAGCCCACAAACAGAACACTGATGCCGCCACAACAGCAAAAGGGCACTTTGCAACCTAAACTGAACCCTATTCACATCAATTTGCGGTTCTGCGCTTGTGCATTTTGGAACAACGTTCAACACGAGCACAGACATCACGAGGGCAGCGTCATTGTTTACCATTTGGACCATTTGGACTTGGACAACTGGGGTTTTTGCTCTTCAAACAATCTTTTTTTTTCCTCCTCCGGGCATTCGAAGAGATCAAGTATAGCTGTTTCATAGACCACACAGTCACTGGGGCTTGTCAGACTCCCTACTGGGAGAAGAGCTGTTTTCCAGACGTTGCTAAGTACTTACACTTATCTGTTTCCACAGCCTTTAGGTTGACAACCCAACTGTGGTCAGAGCCGCACTCTGAAACCTTGTTTCTGAGGGCAACGAGTAGTTCTGTTCGAGAGGAAGAATGAATATCTTTAATTTTAAGCGGAAAGAGATGGGATGTCGATGGGCAATGATAAATGGGAGATGTGCGTGTATGTGACACAGTAAGAGTCTGTGTGTGTGTGTGTGTATGTGACACAGTAATAGTCTGTGTGTGTGTGTGTGTGTCAGCATTGTCAGCATTCACGCCCTCAACATGAGTACATGGATCTCAAAATCCACTGGGAGCTTCAGCAACAACAAAACTGTCACCACAGAGCTATACAAGTCATCTCACTTTGATCTGGAAATCAAACAGAACACAAACAAGATTCCTCAAAATTAGCTCTATCTTTCATTACTGGCTTAGTGTCCTAGTTGAGAAGGGTGTTTGGGGGGGGGGCTCTAACTTTGTCACACATGGGCACTCACGCATACACGCACATCTCCCATTTGAGATTGTCACTGTCTTGTTTGGTGTTTTGATGTCGCTGTGTATCTTCCCATGCACATTTAAGCGCATCTCTTCAAAAGGTTGGCATCGGAGCTTCTGTGGCATGTCCATTCAGTTCCCTCCCACTTTCTCTAAATCAACCCTGCTGTTTCTCCAACCCCTCATATCCTGCGGCTTGTCTGTCAAACCCTCGTTCCCATAGCAATTAGTGGGAGTCTTGGCCAATTACCAGCGGACGTTGAATGTGGACCTAACTGCAGATGAAAATAAAGGCTCCATTGGAAACAAAGAGCTACACTAGGGGACCAATGGGCACAGGTGATTTGTGTGATGGTTTGAGAGTCCAGAGAGAGTTGGTTATAAAACTGTTGAGTAGACGTAATGAAGGCATGTTGTTGTGGTTTATAGAGGGTTATGACCCTGTTCGGGCGGCTGTGCTGAAGGATACATCTACATACTCAGTTGAATAGGAGCCCAAATAAATACAACTACCAACATACACTGTGGTATTTAAAGGCATAGCATTTTCCTCATTTACTACTGGCAAATGTTGAAAGAATAACGTTTTGATGATAGTATGGATGTGTTAAAGGGTCTTTTCACAATTGGACAGTTAGATATTGCATAATTGGAGACGCAGGCTTCAGTCATGGGAATTGATTTGTTGCGGATCGGACTTAAAGAAGTAGTAGGTCGACAGTACCTGTTGAATACTTGTCTAGCCCAGGAACAGGATTGGGAATCATTCTGTTCTGTGCGTCTGTGACGCACACCCTCAGGAATGCAGTTCTCTTCCTTTAGCCATGCGCTCCAATTTCCTCTTGGTCGCTTTACTTCACTCAAACGCTCCAGGAACCGTCGTTTGAGGAATCTGGAAAACACCATTGGGGAATGAGAGGAATTTCTGCTTTTCATTTGAGTTTTTTCCGTCTCCGCTTTCTTTTGGACGTTCCTACATAGCCGGGCTCTTGAATTTTGTCAGTTATCTGAACGTAACCCAACAATAACAACAGTTCATAAACAATGAGGTTTGTTGATTGGGGGCTGAGAGGAAGGATGACTGTTATGGCCGGGTGGTTGGTTCTGCTGGCAGCTGACCTTGACTGAAAGTGTTAAGTGTACTACTTGTGGGCTAGTTTCGTTTTCAGGGTAGCTCTGAAATGCACCATCTCTATGGGGATGTAATAAAATATTAAAATATTCTCCTGACTTATTTCCTTTTGTTCTTTTGGTTACAAGGGGAAGGTGTTGTTATGGACGGTGAATGTCATAGCACGGGAGAGAGCTTGTGGTAATGTTTGCTTTGGACTTTGCCGATTTGCACCCACAGAAGGATACTCCATCCAGTCAACAACTACAAGCATATGGAAAGACTGTAAATTGCATCAAATATCCTGTTATTTGAAAACTGAAAACAATCAGTTGTGCTGGTGCCAAATTGAGATGTGTAGGTGAACCAAACAGATCTGAAATACTAAAGAAAATGTCCAAGAAACAAAAACTCTAAAAATATTAGCTAAAAAATAGGTAGCTCAGTCCAGTAAGGGGAAAGGAAAAATACATATATCCTATGGGTTTTTGGTAATAAAGAATAGACAGACTATCTTCTCTGGTTTCATCAACTCTAATGGTCCTTTTCCACTACATGTAAGCTACTGGCTTAGCTCTACTAGCCTTTTTTGGTTTTCCATCTGAATCTGGCACAAAATAATAGCCTTTTCATTGTTATTTTGTCTGTGATGCATAATTTGCTTATATTTTTCATTTTTACTGTGTGTGTGTGTGCAGGGGCGCCGCTAGGGATCTTGGGCCCCATGAAAAGTAGTGTCATTATTTTTTCTGTATTATAATTTCATCATCATTAGGGGCCTCTCTGGGCCCCCCTCCATCATGGGCCCCTAGAATCCGTCTCCTTTACCCCCCGCTTTTCGGCGCCCCTGTGTGTGTGTGTCATACTTGTGCCCCCTGAAAATGCCAATACTCCGTTCAGTAATATTTTCCTTTATTTGTTTTAAATAAATAACGGGACACCATCTTTAAACAGCTTTGATGCTTGGCCTGGCCTACTTATAATAGGCATGGTTTATAGCTGCCGCAATTTCAAATCTATTAAATGGCCGCCTGCAAAAGAGTAGGGGTCTAGCCGGTAGAAAAGAGCCTTGCGCCTGGTAGCTGTCCCTGTGGTTCCAGTTAGGCCTACTCTTTAGCAAAGAGTGCCACCGTGAGGACATAAAGGGAATTGCCCTTTATGTCACCTAATTGACTCGAGTAGGGTCCAGCTGCAGCCCCGGAGAACAACCACCCTGGCGTGACATAACACCCAGGCGTGACGGAAGTAACCGTGGTGTGACGGAAGGGATTTTTTTTACACATCGCTATCAGAAACCAAAGATCAACCATGGAAGTATCTGAGAATGTCAATGTACTTAATGTATTGAGTAATATTCATGTTAAAGCCGTGCCGTGGTTTATTTACTTTTCGCTAAATTCGGATAGGCCTATAGCCTAATAATATTATAATACCGCGCCCTTTTTTTGAAAAATTAGCCAACAGTATCCAGCTGCACTTCGTTCATGGAAGTAACCCCAACCCTAGGTGAACCGAGCCCTGGTACTTTCTCCTAACCCCAACCCTAGGTGAACCGAGCCCTGGTACTTTCTCCTAACCCCAAGGTGAACCGAGCCCTGGTACTTTCTCCTAACCCCAACCCTAGGTGAACCGATGGTCATTTACTTAGTGAGTAAACTGTATAATACACTTAGAAATACATTGCGTCAATGTATATTTATATCGAATTGTGATGATATCCTTAACAAAAAATACAATTTGATTCTATTAGACATAACAAAACAATTACGGTTACTGACATTTCCTGGCATTTCGAAATAAAAACTTTTTAAGCTGTAAAAATGGTTACTGACATGTCGAAATATGTTGTTATTTTTGTATGATGTTAATTTCAGCGATAAATACGTTCATTTTATTCAAATACGTTCATTTTATTCTGATAACTTCCGTCACATAACTTCCGTCACACCACGGTTACCGTCACGCCTGGGTGTTGTTGTCACGCCAGGGTGTTTGTCTCCGGGGCTGCAGCTGGACTCTATTGCCTAATTGCCCATGACAATCGCATCATATGAGCGGAAGCAGGCGCTGCATTATGATAAAACATTTGAGTCCACACTGGCAAGGCCTTTAAACTTTATTCATAGGATAAAGTATGCACACATAAACATGAAAGCAGTAGCCTAACAAATGCACTAATTCTCTGAATTGTATTCAAATACACATTACGCACAGACTTGACTTTCAATATAATCTTCATTCAACTTGTTTTCATCGGGATAATAGCCTAGTCCTCTGAATCCAATCAGTAGGATCATTTCCCTGTCGGTTTGTAGGGGTCAGACCACACCTTCACACCTAGGTCAAAAAGGAAAATATATTCGTTGTTACCTAGACACAAACTGTCTTATAGCAATATTTAGTATAGGCCTAACTTTTAACCTAAAAATGGGTTTCGGTAAACTTACCCACTGGTTGGATATCTGCTTGATTGATTCCTGCTCGGTTTACCACCTGAACTTGTTCTGCCGGAACAAAATAGAATATTACATCATGGAAGCAGAAGCTTCATAGCCTACTGCACTCATAACACTGCATCCAACACGAATAACTAGCACAACTATGATTGTAGGCTATTACTCAAGTTTCATTCTGAACGTATAAACCTACTGTAGTCAGCTGAGTGCGTGAGAGGATGAAAAAATATAGGATAAAATGCAGCCGCAATGGCTGTTATAAATCCTCCAAATATTAAGGTTATTCTTCTGTTTCTTGACATGTTTACTACTCGTTCACCTACAGATAGTGTTCTTCTTTAATTTGATGGGGGGTGGTAAACCAACGTATAGGTGAACACCGCCACCCATTGTACGGGAGTATGTAACACACCAGCTGACGACGTCAGTAGCAGGGGCGGTTCTGGTACACAGTGCCCCTGTGACAACAAGATTGAACCCTCTTGTGGCCCCCCTACATGTGGAGTCTGAATAATTATATACAGGTATGTATGTATACAGGATAGTTGTGGTGGAATATCAGGAGACTGATATTTTTAGTTTTTAGTCAACAGAAGTCTCCTCTCTCATCTGAGAAATCTGGAATATTATACAAACAACTGGACTGAGTGCTTTACTTACAGATCCAAACCGAATTTGAATATCAGACCTCCACAATTTTACATGTCGTTCTTTGAAGTAATGTTACGGAGTGTGGAGTAACGTCCAAAGGGTCTGGCCAGTGGCCACAGAGCAGTAACTGACTTTACTAACTGGGATTGTGTCGTCTTCTGCCATTGTTGCAGTGTCATGATACAAGTAATCCACTAGATGGGGCTCTCTAGGAGGAGCGTGTCGTCGTGTTCCTGTAGTCCTCTGCTGTACTACACTCAGTAGTGTGAGGACCCAGTGATAGAGGTCTGACT
Organism: Mallotus villosus; assembly: GCA_903064625.1. Classification (NCBI taxonomy): domain Eukaryota; kingdom Metazoa; phylum Chordata; class Actinopteri; order Osmeriformes; family Salangidae; genus Mallotus; species Mallotus villosus. Next base: position 59,552 of record CAEFZP010001317.1, on the reverse strand, counting down.
TGCCTGATTCAGGTGCCATTATTGAGGTATAGATAACTACAAGAGGAAAGTTATAATTGTAATAATAATGGTAATAATTGTAGTGTAGGAAAAAACGGTTGTGTTTGGATTACTACCAAATCTGTGACACCTTTGACATGTTATAACTGGAGGATGTGTTCATTTAGTTCATCTGTGTGATCTAGCTCACCTTAGTCAAACCTGAGGTAAAAGCCTGTCCTAAGGGGGCTTTATCAGTATATATTCATATGTATTCTATATATTGGTTTGTTATGTACTGTATAACACTTGGTGATTGGAACAGTTGGTGATTGGAAATTCAGCCTAAACAACCCTTCATATTTTGAGGGTTCTTTTCCAGCAAGTATTTAAAATATTGTAGTCTGAAAATGGGAACCCAAGCCTAATAGACAATTATTTGACTTGTTTAGATGGCTCTCCCCTCTGCTTCTATAGTTCCTATATTCAGAGGAAGGACTCCACCCAGTGACTTCCTGTCTATACAGGCCCAGGCCATCAAAAAACACAATAAAGGATACTTTTTGTAGTCTGCCTGACTTTCTTCCTATTCTTTGTTGGTGTTTGCAGTGTATTGCCTATCCAGACAGGTTACCTTTAATAAACATGTCTGTAATTTCTAAGTGTTTTCACAGATTTAGCAACTATTCATAAGCTACATAAATAGACGTTGGTGAATTTAGTTTAGAAAATGAATGAAATTAAGTGGTGACAGGGAATACAGTAATACAGAATACAGAATACAGTATAAAAAGAGATAGACAGGGGTGCTACCTTTCTATGCAAGCAACATTGTTGTTGCAGAATGCATGTCAAATGTCATTCACACAGAGAGAGCGAGAGAGAGAGAGAGAGAGAGAGAGAGAGAGAGAGAGAGAGAGATAGAGAGGGTGGTCACCATAGCCCCCTAAAGTAACACAACTCATCCTTAAATCAGTCTAGAAACATGAAGCATGTAGTGGGCTGCCTGCTCCTCTCCTCTCTCTGTTCTCTATCCTCTTGGGGTGAGTTCAACTTCTGCATTTGATCTCATCGTAACTTCTTATCTTGTTAGCATTGTGATTGCAATATAGTGATTCCAAACCCAATTGAGGCAATATAAATTGTATTATAATTCCTGCAAAACGCACACACACATCAAACTCAGAGATCATGAATGCTGTGTTGCGTAAGTCCAGTTACCCTTATTCTAACTTCAATGGGTGATTTTTTTACTACAAGGTTCTGTTTTTCTCTTTACCTTCAGCAGGTATCCATGACTTGATGGTGACCCAGTCTCCTCGTGAAGTGACAGTCAAGGAGGGAAACACTGTTCACATCCACTGCTGCTGGAATCGGAATCTGATGGATCCGAATCCGGAAATTATAAGAGCAACAGTTGTCTGGAAAATGAACAAAACATCTATTAATTCTACATCTTCCTTTATGCGTGAACCAGTCTTCACCAGGAAATGTCAAGAACAAGATCAGCACCATGCAGCTTGTAATTGCTCAAATCTGACCCTCTCAAACGTCACTCTAAACGACTCAGGTTTATACATCTGCCAAGTAAACATAGATGTACCAGTGCTTTTGCAATCCGAAGGGAATGGAACCAAACTAACAGTTACAACCATCAAACAAGTTAACATGACTAATGGTAAGCATGAAAACAATGGCACATTGTAGACCTGTACACACAAGCCTAAGGGGGTGAGCAAGGAACCGCAAATGCATCCTGTGTGATACCAGGTAAGACTAAGGGGTCCAAGCTATAGGTTGTCCAACAGTTTCAGAATGCGGGGCTGCGTGTGAACAAATGTGACTAAGTTGACTATGCAGAAATGTAAGACATTCAAATTGAGGAGATCAAAGTTCATAAACGTCAAGAATCCTCCATTGGAAAGGCATTGTCATGCACCCAAATATTCTTGTTTTACAACTTGGGTTGCCTGCATTGATTGAATGCGTATTGTCTAAGAGGAGGAATATGTGGCGACGAGCCAGGTCTCAAGTTTAATACCTATCAGGGACCCCTAACGCCTCCACTTTATATAAATTACAAATTGTGTAAAAGAAAAAAATCCTGCGCTGAGCCAGAAATAAGTAGACATGAAATAAGTTAACCTTCTTGTGTTGCAAACAACCAGAATGTTTATGCAATGGAAGCCCTTGCGATCTAAATGGCATATGATCCCACCATCATAACTTTACTGGGCCCTGCAACACAGTGGCTTATAGATATTTTTTACAAGCTGTAAGTGTAATTCTGACTTAGACTATAACAACACATACACACACACTTATAGGTTTGTGAGTTTACATAAAAACATTACTGTTTCATGGCTTTTGTGTATACTCTATTACATGTTGTAGTATATAGAGACTTAGAGAGTAACCTTTATATTATTCACACACATTTATTTTAATACACAGGAAAAGAAGAAGAAGATATCAACCAATCAAATCTCTCGTTAATCATCATTCCTCTGGCTGTCCTGCCTGTCCTCTTCTTGGCTCTATTCTGCCTTTTGATTAGAAAACCCGGTATGTACTGTGACATTTCTGATAAGATGTATATTTAATAAAACGGGCGACCTGTGGAGCATAGGCCTTAATGTAATTTAGTCATTACTTTGAGTTGTTTTGACACAAAGACTTCTGAAAAGAACTCCTGAAAACAACACAGTAAACACCCAATAGACCTCATCCTGTCATATGACCGTAATCTCAGTCCTCTAATTTGGTGTTGATATAGTTGTTTTATGATGCATGTTTTGTATACTTCTAGTCTTGGATTCAGAGAATACAGCCATGGTGATATACGAGGCCCCGCACCCTGATTCAGAGGAGCCTGATGGCCAGAGCACCAATTCCTCCAGGGGATCTACCCAGTGGGTCAGTATGCATATCCAAAGTACTCAGTGCAGCGCTGTGTGTTCACAAGGATTATTTAATGTGTATGTCACTTTCTTGTTCCCTCGCAAAAGAGCAGGAATCCCATTTGCTCATTAACTAAATATATAAAGAAATATATTGTGATTACTGTGGGTTGTTTAAAATAACTATTGTACTGCCTGTTGAAGGTTTGTATTTGGTGATCTGCCACCACAAATAATTCAATATTATTATTATTTAATAGCATTTGATTTATTGACTTAATGTTTATGGCTGCAACAATGAGATTAAGTATGATGAAGACCATCAACTGTGACCACCTGCATCAGAGTCACTGCACTAACTACCTTCAGTAATAGAACAATTCTGCCCAAATAGTTAAGCTCTTAAAAGGGATACAAACCTAATCCGGGGAATGATTGTTTTCACTTTAACTTAATTACTGACTCTCTCTTTCTCTTTTTCCCTCTCAGTGTCAAGTCCTGGTGTATGAATCTTTCGATTACTTTGCTGTCGAAAACAACAAAGGAAAAGGATGAAATCTCCACTGTACTGTCTGCATACTGTATTTTGTACAAGAAGAAGAAAGACTCCACCCAGTGACTTCCTGTCTACCCAGGGCACCTGTCATGTCATCAACAAACATAATTGCACAACCTTATACTGTTTTTTAGATGTCAATTTAATTATGGAATAATGATTTGTTAATGACAAAAAAACACAATAAAGGAAACTTTCTTCCTATTCTTTGTTGGTGTTTTCAGTATATTACCTATCCAGACAGGCTACCTGTTGTGAACATGTTTGTCATTTCTAAGTGCTTTCCTAGATTTAGCAACTATTCATAAGCTACATAAAGAGACGTTAGTGAATTTAGTTTAGAAAATGAATTAAATCAAATGGTGATAGGGAATACAGCAACGTATAAAAAGAATAGGGGAGTGATGGACAGAAAGACAGGGTTGCTTTGTGGTTAACACCTTTCTATGCAAGCAAAAAAAGTTCCAGGAAATGCATGTCAGATGTCATTCTCACATCTAGGGGGAGATAAGAGAGAGCGAGAGCGAGAGAGAGAGAGAGAGAGAGAGAGAGAGAGAGAGAGACAGAGGGCGGTCACCATAGCCCCCTAAAGGCTAAGTGACATGACTCATCCTTAAATCAGTCTAGAAACATGAAGCATGTAGTGGGCTGCCTGCTCTTCTCTTCTCTATGTTCTCTATCCTCTTGGGGTGAGTTCAACTTCTGCATTAATCTCATCGTAACTTTGGTGATCTTGTTAGTATTGTGATTGCAGTATAGTGATTCCAAACCCTACTGAGGCTATATGAAATAGATAGTTTACTAACAGCAATTGTTGCAGAGGGTCAAAGCACCTTAGCATCTGCATAATTTAGGGCACATTTCTTGGCAATAGTTTCCTCCAATTCTGATAGGCTAACATTATGTTTAAATGTGTGATAATTCAAATTCTAAGTCATTATGAGAGTTTTATTTATATAGTTCACATAATTTGCATATGTATAGTGGAATAACTGTTATTTGTGAATTTAAATACATTCTTGAATTTGACATGCACCCTTGTGCCATACACACATACACACACACACCAAACTCAGATCATGAACGCTGAGTTGCCTAAGTCCAGTAACCCTTATTCTAACTTCAATGGATGATTTTTTTACTACAAGGTTCTGTTTTTCTCTTTACCTTCAGCAGGTATTCAAGGCGTGGTGGTGACCCAGTCTCCTCGTGAAGTGACAGTCAAGGAGGGAAACACTGTTCACATCGACTGCTGCTGGAATCTGGACATTATAAGAGCAACAGTTGTCTGGAAAAAGAACAAAACATCTATTGATTCTACATCTTCCTTAATGTGTGAACCAGTCTTCACCTGGAAATGTCAAGAACAAGATCAGCACCATGCACCATGCAGTAATTGCTCAAATCTGGTCCTCTCAAACGTCACTGTAAACGACTCAGGTTTATACATCTGTCATGTAAACATAGATATACCAGTGCTTTTTCAATCTGAAGGGAATGGAACCAACATAACAGTTACAACCATCAAACAAGTTAACATGACAAATGGTAAGCATGAAAACAATTGCACATTGTAGACCTGTACACACAAGCCTAAGGGCGTGAGCAAGGAACGGCAAATGCATCCTGTGTGATACCAGGTAAGACTAAGGGGTCCAAGTTATAGGTTGTCAGTTCAGAATCAACAGTTCAGAATGCGGGGCTTTGGTGAACAAATGTTACTAAGTTAACTACGCAGACATGTAAGACATTCAAATTCAGGAGGTTGAGATCAAAGTTCATCGACGTTAAGAATCCACAATTGGAATTTTAAGCACCCAAATATTCTTGTTTTTACAACTTGGGTTGACTGCCTTGATTGAATGCGTATTGTCTAAGAGGAGGAATATGTGGTGATGAGCCAGGTCTTAAATTAAAAATACCTATCAGGGACTCCTCACGCCCTACCACTTTATATAAATTACAAATTGTGTAAAAGAAGAGAATCCTTTGCTGAGCCAAGGTAATACAGTAGACATGAATGCGTTAACCTTGTTGTGTTGCAAACAACAGGAATATTTATCCAATTGAAGCCCTTGCGATCTAAATGGCATTTGATCCCACCATCATAACTTTACTGGGCCCTGCAACACAGTGGCTTATATATATTTTTACAAGCTGTACGTGTAATTCTGACTTAGACTATAACACCTATAGGTTTGTGAATTTACATAAAAACATTACTGTTTACGGCATTTGTGTATATTCTATTACATGTTGTAGTATATATAGACTTAGAGAGTTGCTTTAATATTATTCACACACATTTATTTTAATACACAGGAAAAGAAGAAGAAGAAATCAACCAATCAAATCTCCTGTTTATCATCATTCCTCTGGCTGTCCTCTTTTTGGCTGCTCTATTCAGCTTTTTGATTGGAAAACACGGTATGTACTGTGACATTTGTGATGAATATTAAATATATGCACATAGGTACTTAGAAATAATCACATGAATCTGATTCGTTAACCTTAATTTGACCTGTTGAATTTATTTGATGAAAAGTTTTAAATGCAGACACATATCAGAAATACAACTAGTTTTTTTCCGGCATCTCAAAAATAGCCATCACTTGCTTCTCAGTGTTATAAAGTATGTAATGTTAGCATGTTCCGGAACTCTAGTTTTACTTCTGCGTCGGCTCTGTCTCCCAGCTACACTGTGCTGCTGTTTAGAACCTTGAACGCTTTGTTCTGAGCTGGATGAAACGGTCGACCTGTGGAGCATAGGCCTTAATGTCATTTAGTCATTACTTTGAGTTGTTTTGACACAAAGACTTCTTAAAAGAACTCCTGAAAACAACACAGTAAACACCCAATAGACCTTATCCTGTCACTGCACCGTGATCTCAGTCCTCTAATTTGGTGTTGATATAGTTGTTTTATGATGCATGTTTTGTACTTCTAGTCTTGAATTCGAAGAATACAGCCAGGGTGATATACGAGGCCCCGCACCCTGATTCAGAGGAGCCTGATGGCCAGAGCACCAATTCCTCCAGGGGATCTACCCAGTGGGTCAGTATGCATATCCAAAGTACTCAGTGCAGCGCTGTGTGTTCACAAGGACTATTAAATGTAATAGAACAAATCTGCCCACATAGTAAAGCTCTTGATAGGGATACAAAACTAAGCAGGGGATGATGGTTTTCACTTTTACTTAATTACTGACTCTTTCTCTCTTCCCCATTTCAGTGTCAAGTCCAGGTGTACGAATCTTTCGATTACTTTGCTGTCGAAGACAACAAAGGAAAAGGATGACAGGATGACAGGATGTCTCAGCTCATTTAATCTTTTTTTAATCTCTACTGTACTGTCTGCATACTGTATTTCTATTCTTGCTGTTATTATTTGCTTATTTTCTATTGGCCTAAAAATACAAACGTCTGATGAAGACAACTTTGTTTCTTAAACTATTTTTTTTGTGTGAGAGGATATTGAGCAATAGTTCACCATTACAAACTTGCTGATGCTCTAGATAAGCTTCTCTGAGTTTGTGCCTTGCATGTGTGTGGGTGGGGGGGGCGGGCAAAAACCATTACACACATACATTCAGAGCAATTTGTGTACTGGGTACACGCGTGTGGTTTATGTCTGCTAGTCCGCCTATATCTGTGTCTCTGTGCATCTGTGTGTGGCATACAGATACGACCAAACGACAGTTAAACAAGCCTCTTAGCCATGACCTTACTGTCAACAATAGAGCAACTCTAGGGCAGTCCTGTGCAACAAGACTAAATACACAGGCTTCAGAATAGCATTTCAGTCTGGTCCGGCCACAGCCGTTCCCCAGTATGTTTCCCTGTGTGTGTTTTCCTTTCCCTCTGCGTGCCCTGCTGGTCCCTCTGTGCTCGTGTGGGTCCTGCCTGGATCCTGCATCATACTGGATCATGCATACATGCCGCTCATGGCCCAGCAATACATCTAACCCGGTTTTCCAGCCTTTCATCGTCTACTTAGTAGGCTTTTGATCCCGTTCATTGCAAACACGTGAAAACAGGCTACCTATTTATGTTAGGGGTGTGCTACATGACACGACATAGGTCTTAAAGAAATTGAATAGTTTGTGAAAAAGTTCATAAACATATTTTATAATGGATGGGTGCATATGCTTAGATGCCAGTCAGATTATGGACAAATAACAATTATCCGACTCATCCAGATGTACTATGCTGCACCGCAAATCCACACTGATTTTAGAATTTGACATTTACACGAGTTAAGACACGTGATTTGAGCGTAGTCTGCACCTAATTCCAAATTAATAAATGCCGATTTTTGTGTGAAAATGACCGTACGGCCTGTTTTCTTTCTTACCGTCATTTCACAGGACCATTGGGTCCAGGACCAGACCTGCGTGCGTGCGTGCGTGACTTTGTTTACAATGTGGGTGAGGCAGCTTTTTTAAATAACTGAGTGATGAAACCTACACTACCTCGATCTGCTCTACACCGCAACAGGGTCTCTACACGAGTGGAAAGTGTGGTGTGTGCTCAATGATAGGTCAATGACAGGAAATGGAAACATCTGAAATCTTTGACGACTGCATCTGACTGTAGCAGAACTAGAGTAACGGCAACAGGGGACAATAAAGAGACGGTTAGAGCTGTTTTAAGTCTTTTGGATAGTTCTCTTGTCCTGTCTATTTCTCCACTTGATGCCTCGTCCATTAATTGTAGCCTATAGCTGATCAAGTTATCCCTACCTCTCAGCTTGAGAAATACAAGGTGTTGCGTGAGAGCGTAGTTGAAATGTGAGTCTAACGGCGAATGCGTGATCGTGGTGGGCGGATCGATCTAAAGAATCGATAGTATCGATACCAACGTTGGAATCAGTATTGATCGATACTCGCGTAATGATATTAACTTTCTATTTATTTTCTCTACAAAACTCCCTTTACGTCATATAGTGGTTGTGCAAACTCCGCTCCTCTCACTTCGCTCAAGATCACTTTGCCCCTCCCCTGCTATGCTGTGAGTTGTTGCTGGCGTGCAAGTGCAGTAACGTGACTCAGCAGCACACAGTTAACTGTATGTTTTGACAACACGCTTTGTCCTGCGTTTTATTATAATCATGATCAAGTAATTAAAGGAAAAATCACAAAATAATTCAATGATCATGAAACATTCAAAATGGCATATTGATGATGCATTCACTTTATACATAATGAGGCATTGCTTTCCCCTACACAAAAGTAGATAAGCTGTTTTTCTAAGTAAAAAGTATCAGTATTGGTATTGGTATTGGCAATACTGGCCCTGTATTCCTACTTGATATCGGATCGATACCAATGCAGTATCGCACTCCCCTAATGTTTGAGACTTGAGAGCCCTGCTCTAGTGGTGTGTACCGGATACTGGCAGGCATAGAGACTTTGTGGTAACTGAAAGTGTGATGTTCTGAAAAGGCTGGTAGAACATTGACAAGTCTGATGAGAGTGTGACAATGAAATATCAAAGACAAGGTGAAGGTCAAGATGCAGGTCAAGATGTCAAGGTAAAAAACAAAAAGACTTTCATTTAAATCAATTTATCAATGTATAACAGTCTGTTATACATCAAGCAGTAGAGCATTCCCTTGGGTATAGTACTACTCTTTTAAAAGTTCACAAACACCCATGCTTCAACTTAGACACACAGTCTGTTATGGCCAAACCAAATAACAAACGTTGGCTCAATGAGTCACATTGCTTTTGAGGGAATTTAGTAATCAGACACACCCACATCACTCTAAAAACACAATGGTGGTTCAGTATATAGACACACATTTCTGATACATTCACAATATGAATTTACAACAATTACATTTCACTTCCACTGCTGTCATGCTACTATTTGAATGCTACTGCCCTAGCCTGGGGAATACTTTTCTTATGAGGCATTGGCAGTGCACCTTAGTGCAGTGCCTGTCGACGGTAAATGCTTGTGTAGTGACCATTGGTGTCTCACGAGATCCATAGCTCTATCACTTAGTGCAGCTCAAAGGTGTCACATTTATTTCTCTCAAAATCTATCCATGGCTTCATTTCTAAGCGAACCGCAACACCGCATTTTAACTTCATACAATGCTTGGCTCTTGAGAAAATCAGACAGAGATTCTTGGATTTATAGGTAGAGCCTAAATTATAAAAAAGAATATTGTCCGAAACTGGGCAGTGCCACATTTGCCATAGGCGTTTCCCATTAATGACTCTATTGACACAATCAATAGCCGCCCTTAAATCAAACACGGACCCACAAACACAGAAGCTAATAGCTTCTTTTTTTATCAGTCTATAGCTAAGCCAAGGCGGGAACAGTAGCATATAAATAGGATTCTTCTCCCTTCTTTCCTGACTCCTCTTATTCTCAGTTTGAGGGTTTTTCTCGACGTCCTCCTCACATTATCTGCAGCGACAGCCACCATGTCCCAGCTAGAGACAGCCATGGCCATTCTGATGAGGACCTTTGATATGTATGCTGGAGCTGAGGGTAGCAAGGCCACTCTGAGCAAGGGGGAAGTGAAGACCATGTTGGAGAAGGAGCTCCCAGCACTCTTGAAGGTAAGACCCAAATCTGTACTCTCTCAGATACAAAAGAACCTGAACTACTGAATTACAATACAAATGTAATTACACACTGATATTATCCACACATTTGAGAATTGTGTTTTTTGAATGTGTTTTGATAGTGTTTTAGTCAAGCAACACGTTTTAATAACCCAGGATGGTCTAACTTTTAAAGGAACTTTAACATAAGAGAAAACAGTTGCACAATTATCGTATCCCCAAACCATGGAATGTGAGAACAAACATAGGGTAACTAACCCCACTGTAACCCTAAAATACTCTTTCAACTGTCTCTCCAGGGAGCTAAGAACCAGGGTGAGGTGGATAAGCTGATGAAGGCTCTGGACCACAACGGAGACTCTGAGGTGGACTTTAGTGAGTTTGTGATCCTGGTCGCTGCTATAACTTGCGCCTGCCACGACCGTTGCGCCAAGAAGTGAAGCTTTCCATCTGTGTTTCACTAGCCTCTGGCTATGACTCGTTTTCCATCCCCTTTGGTGTTTGTCTGATGTCAGCAGACAGTTCACAATGTGTTTGCTTATAAACAAAATATACATTTAAATGACTGTGACCTTTTTTTTAAAAATTATTTGCGATGGTGGATATCCTTTTATCCCCTATTGAGAACATTTCATTACACTGTGCACAGAACTCTGTCATACACGGGTAGCTCATGAAAGAAAATGATACCAGAAGGTTACAAAGTCACTTTAGACCATGTGAAGAACTTGTCTGTTTCTCAAAGTACGACCAGCTAGATAGGCAGGGGTACAATGTGTCTTGTCTTAATGTGATTTGCATGTGAGCAATACCACTGGCAGACCGCGGTTTGTTTTTGCTGATTTCCACCATGTCAAAGGTAACTAAGCAAGTTTCACAAACAAGGGGATGGAAAAAATTAAGGCGGGCAAGCCACAACAACAGAGATGTGCGTATGTAGTTAGTGTGGCTGAAGACTATATTCTGCAGAGGTTTCAGTATCTGTGTCAGTTGAACCTGTTTAATATATCCCTGTGTGTTCATAGTAGCCTTATTGTCAACACTATTCACATTCATCCATTCATCAAGTAATGGACAGCAAATCACATGAGATGCCGAGAACAGCATTTATTGTAGCCTGCAAGTACAATACCTTATCCAGACATTGTAGATTGAGACATTTCAAATAAATTATATTCTAACCCGCTCCCAAGTCTCAAAATGTAAAAAGGTATTTATATGCCTCTCATTTATTTATCTAAACAACTAATCTAATCACTCGTGGTACCCCTTGGGTCCTAAACAATACATCGGCAGACTTTCTACTTCATGTAATACCTGGTTTTCAAGAAAAGTACCATGCAGACAGACAGACAGACTCCTGATTCCTGGCATCATAGTTAACACTGTGTAGATGCTGCCCTCATGTGGTCATTGCCTTTTAAAATGTATTTTGCTGAGGGTGCATGAAATACTGTAGACATCATGGTAGTCGTATATGGCCAATAATATAAATCGACTTTAACTCATGTAACATTTGTTGCTTTACAGCATTCGATAGGACACATGTCCCAATTCAATACTATTATGATTCAAGGACATTTTATTCAAGAATGAATCCCTCCAATTTCATCTTGAACTTCTCCGACCACGGGGGTTTCAAGGATTGTTCTGAAACGTGCGAGGAGTGTAATTGGATTGCAAGGTTGTTAAGGACACTCTCTCTCACTCTTTCTCTCGCTGCATCTCTCTTCCTCTCTCCCTACCTCTCTTACTACATCTCTCATTATCTATGTCCCTCTCTCTCTCTCTCTCTCTCTCTCTCTCTCGCTCTCTCTCTCTCTCTCTCTCTCTCTCTCTCTCTCTCTCTCTCTCTCTCTCTCTCACTCACTCACTCCCTATCTACTCCACTCTCTCCAGCAGGCATTAGGGGCTTATCTGGGGATTAAGATCCAGAGGGGAGGAGGAGATGATATGGGAGTCAGGAGACACAGGTCGTGGTGGGGGGTAGGGTTGACATACACACACTTCCTCTCTGTTTGAGACACGCAGATAAACGTACACGCACAGTGTGAGTGGATGCTGAAGTATGCAACTTGTGAGCTTTGACCTGGTTCCAGCCACAGAAGGTTTAGCGTGAAAGTGCTTAGTTCCCGGTGTGAGATTCAATTCCTACAGGTCAACGTCTGAACACTGTAGGACTCTGTTGCTGCAAATTGAGTGATTAATTCAATACTCAATACTGAAATGACATTCATGTTTACGAGGCTGTGGCTTGCACTGTACATCATTTAACAGAAGTGAAAGTTCTAGTCCTTGGTGGAGTCTAGGATTGGAAGGGCTCACACTTTTGTTAGCGTTACATTGATTCTGTTGTGCCAGGCATGTCTTATCAAACACAGAGAAGCGTTTGTTATTATTTATTGTTTTAAAGTTAGTGCAAGGTGGTAAATTTGACTCATGTCTAGAACCAACCGTGTCAAATTCTGTCAAACAGACTTCCCTCCCTCCCTAGCTCTCTGTTTCTTCCCCCTCCCCCTCTCTCTCCATCTCTCTTTGGGATATTGACATTGTGTTATCTCTTTTCAGATGAGCGTCACTGTCCCGGACACATCCCTTTGAAGTATCCACATGCGTGTGTTTGTGTGTCGACATCTGTCTGTGTTTGAACTGATAGGACGACAGTGTTGGGCCTTATCACTACAGCAGGCTGACCTGAATGCTTCTCTTTCGGTCTGTTAACAAAGGCAAACAAACACAAAAGAAAACAACAGCCATTCAAGCCAAACACCACTATCTGTCATTGCATTTGACCTCCCTTTCACCTAGTAGCAAGGAACAGACACAGACTGGAGGGTAAGATATTTGCATTGTGACTACATTCATTCCCTTGTTGACAACAGTCTTTCTGTCAGTGAGCGGTTAGACTGGGTGGAGAATGATGTCAGCATGTTCGGCCTTCCTGGTTCTTGCTTCAACGCTCTGTGACATAATCAAACACACAAGCGTGCGCAGACACACATGCGCTCACATAGATAGATAGATATATACTTTATTAATCCCGTGGGGAAATTCAGCATGCACCTATACACAGGAACACACACAAACACACGCACAAGCAGACACACTCGTACAGTACGACAGAGGACTTTGTCCTGACGTTTGATTGCCTCAGCCAGTCCTCGGGAAGGCCTCTACACACCCAGACAGATTTACATCTCCATGATAACTCACCCTCTTCTCTCCTTCCACCCCGACATATCTAAACTTAGACGAGCCAATTTTACAAGCAGAGTCTTCCTCTGTCGTCTGGGAACCTCTGCGTTCTATTTTTAAGTTAGGATTCAGATTTAAAGGGCAGTCCAATTTGATCCAGGGCAGTCATAAATTAATATGTCATGTCAACGACATTTTACATGAACGGCTTGTCAAAAGCATCTTGCTTCGTAATGGCTAAAATAATTCATTCATTAACGTCACTATGACAAACCAAAGAGGCAACTTCCAATGAGACTGGGTGATATATTTGGGGTCTCGGGGTGAGGAGCAGGGTCACACCGCTTTCCAAGGACTGGATTCTTCTTTCTGTACATGCTGAGCAATTTTCTAGACACCAACAGTGGAAAGGACATAAAGTAAGAGTATATAACTAATTCAGGTTGAATATGCTCTAAATTTCTGATATTTGAAAGACTTAAAGGTTAAGTCATTTAACCTGCCTTGCTTCAAATGTGACAATACTTTAAAATACACAAATATTTAACCTTGGCTAAGATCTGCAAACAGAGTTCATACGCAATTTGTGCAAGATCAACCTTTGCAGAATAACCATATAATCTAAACCATGAGAGGGATTTTTAGGGACAGTGTTGATTGTGTAGGTATTAAAAACTGTCACAAGGGACCTTACTTTTCAGATTTAGCTGTCAACCACAGGCTCAGTAAATCACGTGCAAAGGTGACAATTGAATAAAAAACATGTCTGCATTTCAGTTTACCCAATGGCTGGGGCTCATCCTGCTACTTGATGACCTCACTCATCCAATAGAGCGCACTCAATGACCTATAGATGACATACCCTCCACTGCGTCTCCAATGAATTAACCCATTATGGGAGCAACCAAGTTCAAGACACAGGGGAGTTTGATGGATCTCTATATAGCAGGCTCATGTGAGAATCACATGATGAAAGAGTGAGCAGAGTGCCCCACGCTCTAGAACACACTATGGAAGTTCCTCAGGAAAGACTGTGTCAGTATTAAGCCTATGTCTGGTTTCACTTCCTCCCCAGTGTATGTTCGTATGTAAGTATGCATGTGTCTGTTTGTGTGTGTGTTTGCTGTGGACGTAGCATGACGAGTGGCTGAGACAACAAGCTGAGGAATGTGGCAGAGTGAATTCATCTGACGATGAATTAAAAGATACATACTTTATCTTTAAAAGACCATTTAAAGATACATGTTATTATCACATCTTGAACAGCATCCCTCCTTTTCTTTTCCCTTTTTTCCCCTCACTGCCGAGGCAACATTTACAATACAGGCCAGATGCCAGGTAATGGATGTGTTGCGCAACCCATTGCACAACAATTCGAAATCAAAGAGGGTAGGTCTTTGCAGAAAGTTTGCCACAGAGATATTGTTAACTACATGCTCTTATGGTTCTTCCCTTTGGGACTTATTTAGTTTAGTTGCAGAGAGAAATGGGAAGTGTGTGTGTGTGTGTGCAGGTGCTACTTTGTGTGACCCCATAAATAAAAACAAGTAATTACAGTATATCAATCGACTGGGGGTTGGGAAATCTGATCTCTGGAAACTGCATAGAACCGTCCCAGTCACACTGTCATTGGTCTAATCCGGTCATGGATCAATGACTGAGCCTCTGATTAGTCCACACATGACATACATTTGAATATTATAGAAGGATTAGTGTCCTTTAAGTGTGTCAGACAAACAAGTGGCTTTAACCAATTGGAGCTTGCCTCTCCATGGCATAATTTATTGAACTGCAGGCAATGAATTGTGAATGAATATTTTTCATAGTCACAAACAATATTTCTTGCTTGACTGCAGCATCGAGTGACATTACTCACATGTATAATTTAACTAGAGTATTGTAAGGGCAGAATAGTTGTACCTCCAGAGCATACGAAAAGAGCTTTTAAAGCTAAGGATTCAAGAGTCATCAACAACCCCCCACCTCTCAAAGAGATTTGAGAAAACAACCACCTCACAGTTCCATTTGCAAATTTGCCTAAGTGATACTGACAAAATCACACAGATGTTCTACAGCGTTTGCATGACATTGGAGCACATTCGATGCAGCGATAAGGCTAGGTCGTAGAAAGGAAGACGTTGCTTTGTGACTTTCACTGTCACTGCTCCTGCTGAGAGGGCACCACAGGGTATACTATTTGGCAAACGAAATAACAGGGGTCCTTTAAAACCTCCCTTAATGCCTACTTAGCTCTAAAGTGCTACTTCGGCCCCTTAAATGCACGGCTAAATAAAGTGAGAGAGAGATAGAGAGACAGAGAGAGAGACAGAGAGCAGTAGGGCAAATAAATAAAGAGAAAGATTTTGCTCACTGGTGCAGAAAACCCACAACTTCCTTTTAAATTACCCTCAATGACCTTCCGAATGATCAATATCTGCTCAGCTATATATATACGGTCTATATTTCACTGTGGCTCAGAAGCTGCTAGTCATTCACTTGTTTCAATCATTGTCTTATTTTGTGTTCACAAGAGGACAATCAATTACAGTCTAACCAGTTGGAGAATAACTCCAGGATTTCACGCCATTTCCAAACGTGGTGACCCTGGGGTGAAAAGAACAGATGAAGCATGCCAGATGAACATGCCAACAGCATGCCAACAGGATGGAGAGAGCGAGAGAGAGAAAGAGAGAGAGATAGGGGGAGGGGGGGGCACACGAGATGGACACAAATGTAATAACAATCATTACAAAGTAATAACATGGTGACATTTTTTACATTTGTCAGGTCTAACGGAATGCAAGTTCAAGTAAACCATCTACAATATTTTGGATAAATACGTACGAAGGGAGTGAACATGAGATTTTAAACTATTGAGACTATTTTTCCCTCTGATGCAATCATGAGCGGAGGAATAAATCTACTGGTAGTAGGACAGTAGAGGTTTGCCTTGTTGCCTAGAGACGACAAAAAGGGAGGCGCAAAGAACTGTTTTCAGTTTGAAACTGCCCCCTTGAGCACGACATGTTGGATCAAAAAGGCCCATTGATTGTACAGACAGGAATTTCGTGCTAGAGCCGGAATGTCGTCGGATTCATTGTAATGTTATCGAAACATCGGCATTGAAAAGAGAGCTGTCGTGCGACGCCACTCGGCGTCCATGATTCGTGATGCTACTGCAGCGGATTCCGGAGCTCGAGCTCGGAACAGCAGCGGGAGAGAAGTAACCGCTCCCCCCTGCTCTCTTCTCCTCTACTTTAAGTAACGGCAGGTAAGAAACAACGTATTTTTTTGTTTTAATTGAATTATGATGCCGTGTCATCTCGGGGTTATTCTGTTTCGAGTAACATTACTTCCCCCCAATTAAAAAAATATGTGGCGCACATTTTTTTAAGAGAAAACGTCTTGGGTGTCTGGTTAGGTCAGTCAGCCGCTCCGCCTCCCGGCTTAGTTAGGTTCACAACAACTAGAGCTAGCCTAGCTACTAGATAGCTAGGCTAAAGTGATGTGGTGTGTCCTACTTTTGACGTTAAGTAGTGCACTTTGTCGCATTCTCATGGATTGTTTAAATCATTTGTTAATTTTTAAGTCTAAGAATCGTTCCGTCCGGTTCGTCTGTTCTAGCTAGGTAGCTAATGTTGCTACACGAAGAACGGCTCGCGACGTTACTACCACTTCGGTAGTAATGGCGTTAGCATAACTAGCTACTGTAGCTACTTATGTTATGGAAACGGTGTTCTGTAGCTAGCTAGGCAACGGTCAGCTGCCCACACACGCTACTACTGCGTCAGGTTGACACCGGTAGAGCTAAAGTCATCAATAAATATTCAAGCCGACAGCCATCTGAATATTCTGAAATATAACCGCGTAGCATTTTGTGTTTTGAACGCCATAGATCTAATTCGGATTGGGTTGTGAGTTGAGTGCTTGCTAGTTGTCGTCACTCCTCCCGTGAAAGGTCGGCCGATGCCAGCCAGCAGTAAGTGCAGCAGTAATATCGCCGTCAGCTACGCTAGAGCTGGAGCTAGCTATCTTACCAACTGGTTTGGGAATCAAACATCGCGATTCCGGTTGGATCCAGCGAGCAAGCTGTTTAACCATCGTTTTTGGCATTTTAGAATACATTATGTTTGTGGTATTCAGTTTGCTAGCTACTAGTACATAAACTAGCGTTGTTAGCGTAGATATTGTAGTTAGCTTCAGTATTCCTTTCCTAGCCATGTCAACGCATATACATGGAATGCATAAACCTAGCTAGTCTAACAATGGGGATACTAATTGGACTGATACAGGTTTAGGTTTATAATAGTAATATCACTGGTTGTTATATTTTGATTAAAGCAGCTAAGCTTGCTTGCAGTCACAGAAAGCGGTAGCCTAGCCAACGTTATATATGAACTTAAATGCGTTTCTTCTTTGGCCAATCACACACTCAAACCATATTGGTATTGCGTTTACAGATGATGAAACTTTGTTTTCAACGCATTGGTTGTGGTTGGACTGCTAATGGTGACAAACATGTAAAGCTCTTAATCGTGGCCTTTAATGTCCAAAACGGGTAGCCCATAAAATGCCTTTGGTTGTGAGTGACAAGAAGGCCGCCCAATCAAATCGGTGCAGCCTCCATTTGCTCTCCAAGTTATTTCCCTAATCCAATAGCCCAGTGGCACAAGAAACATATGTGTTTGACAGCGGTAGGATTGCCTTTCAGGAGTTGGTTTCAAACCACTCAGTGTGGCCTTGTCGGTTTTCATCCCCATCTTTAATGCAAACTCCTTAACAGTATTTTATAATAAACCCAAGTACACTAACACAGACAGTCCACACTGAACTTGACATTTGTAAGTAAAACCCCTAGTAAAGAATGGGTCAGTGCTTATAGCACCGTAATTTATATCAAGTTAGTCATTAAAAGACCTGTTCCACAGCTTCACCTCCTATGCAACGCCTCAGTTGGCATATTTTCATATGCATAGCTGGCATGTTTTACATATTGTTCACACATCAGTTATAGAGTTTGCTTGACGTTGTCAATGCCTTATTTGTACTTTTAAACCTTAACCTCTGGGTGGGATATTTAAACTCCAGTCAGATCAGACCAATACGATGCACATCTCGATGCATTGCCAACGATCTGATACATTAAAGCGACATATTAAGTCGGTACTTATGCGATACAGTAAGATTCACCCATCAAATTGCCAATTTCTTGACAAAAGTGTCGCCAAACATTTGATTTGTAGCACTAGTAATTAGGTGGAACTTGTAGACCTCTTCCTCCGTAATAATCTGATTCGATGACTCACCCAGAAACCCTCCAACTCATGCAAGGCATGGCCAAGAGGAATCCATAAAGTATTGGCTACAAATGAATGCACACATTTTTTATGGAGCCGTAGGCCCTCTACTATTAATTACATACATGCATTAATTAGATTTTACTGGTGCTTAGATGTTTGAAACAAGGCATCTTGAGTTCATCCCCAATTGTATCCAGTGCACACATTTTTTAAATGTATTTATCACATTGAAAACGTTGACGACTGTGCACATGTGAATTGGTGAAACTTAGTACCTAAAGTTTATACCACAGGATGTCCACAAAATAGAGTTTGGTTTGGCTCCTGGGATTGCCAAGGTTTGCCATCTGCATTGTAAAAGAAGCACCAGCTCTCTGAGGAACCCTTTAATGAGCTGATGTCTGAGACCAGCACTATCAACAACCATTACAAATGATCCTAGGGGACATGGTGGGGAACTGGGATGCGTCTGAGAAGGAGCACTGTCGTAATCAGACATTATGTCCTTACAAGGTGTAAACCAGAGGATGTTGATAAAATCATTTTGAAAGGTTTTGTTTAATTCTTAAAGTTATTAATCTTCCTAGTCAACATTTTGACAACGTGAAGTCAAATTGAATTTGTTTCTTTTAATAAATCGGTTCCTAATTCACCCACTGGCTGAAGTTCCTCACAAGTTCAACAGGGTTTTTTATGCGTACTCTTGTTATTTCAGAATGCATTACTATGCTCCTTGATTTTTTTTAGCAAAAGTTTCACAAGTTTGTTTCTTTTCTTTCAGGTTGTGCCGGTGGAGTAAGCTATATCCCCACAATGACCCCCTTTGCCTAAGACGCAAGCACGTCCTGTGTTTTGCGAAATAGCTGATAGCTTTCATCAGTTCAAGCCATGCCCGATGAGTGAAGATCTCCTTTTGCTCTAAGCAATAAAAAAAAATATTCATTAAAAAAAACACAAAAAAAACTCCCACATGCCTCCCCATGTAGATCCCCTTCAGTGCATCCTGCTGGAGTGAACCCCCTCCCATCCAGATAGGCATTGCCCTGTCCTCACCCCTTCACCCTCCCTTCTCCACCCCACCCCCCCACCTCCACATCCACCAGTCACAATGCCGCTCCATCTGAGAATGGCCAACACCTAATCTCCCATGCGTCCAGTGAGCGCCGAGTCGGACGGTCCTGCTCCTCCTGAAATCTTCTCGCGTCCCCTCCCCCCAGTGGGCCCCCTGCCTGCCTCAGAGATGTCCCTGCTCCAGTCGCTCGGCCCAGTGCAGAGCTGGCTGGGCCAGGAGCTGGAGAAGTGCGGGATCGATGCCATGATCTACACCCGCTACGTCCTCAGCCTGCTCCTGCACGACAGTTACGACTACGACCTGCAGGACCAGGTGGGTTACAGCAACAGCACACACGCGCACCTAGTTCACAGATTGGTTAAACATATTAAACAAGTGTGTCCTAGCCGAGGGCCCAGGCATGTATAGATCTGAATCCGAATTGAAGAAGATTGCCACACATGCCATAATGTTCTGTAAAATCGACGGTGTCTTTAAACTTTTTCTTGTTCAAACGGCTAAGTTTACTTCTTGACTGACTGTGTATTACAGGAGAATGACATCTTCTTGGGCTGGGAGAAGGGAGCTGGGAAGAAATGGGGCAAGAGTAAGAAGAAAGGAGGTACAGACCTGAGTCTGGAGGAGATCAAGAAGCAAGCGGCTGTGCAATGCCTGCGTTCTGCATCTGATGAAGTAAGTGTTGCTCCACCCTAGTGTTTCCAACACATTGGTTAATGTGTGTGTGTGTGTGGAGGGTGGTAGTAGTTTGCTACTGTTCTACGGTTGTCATTTATTTGATCTGACGCATGCAAAGAGATGTATTTGGTTATGCTGGATATTGAATAACTGTTTTAGTTGAACACCAAAATGTTAGTGGGCTAATTTATCTAATGAGAAGATTATTGAAAGAATATCAAAGTCAATAATGGGAGAAAAAAAAATCACAAGAAGGTGGAGGGTAGACTATTGGATAAGGGGAGAATTCCCAATGACTGCACCATTTAAAAGTAATCTGCTCTCTTTGCACTGGTCACTTAAACTTTGGTACTGTCCAGGGTTGGACCTGTTTCAATAGCAAGGTTAAATTAAGGTCAGCGGTGAGGAATTGGAAATTTCAACAATAAATAATGGATGACCTTGCAGGCAAGTGCCCTTGCGGTATGCTCCTGAAGACTTCATTAAATTCTGTGCCCTTTTCCGGGGAAACATGAATGTGATTTTGCTGACATTCTCTTGAGCAGTTGGCAGCAGTGTCAGAGGCACTGAGTCCATAGTAGTGTTGAGAGAGAGGGGAGAGCGCTGGAGGGTGTGTAGGGGGAAGGGTCTGCTAGGCAGAGGAGGAGTGAGGAGCGAGAGCTGATCTCTGGGGACTGCACTCTGCAGTCTATTTTTTAACCAGCACACGCTGCACGGGATTGCAGCACTGAGCAGACCGCGTTGGCGGTCAGCTGACCGGTATTAGCACAATGATGCAAGAGGAAACACTGGGTCAGAGGAGAAACTTTTTAGATTTAACCGGGCAGCATGGTAAGGAATGCTAGTTCGTGTTTGACAGTGGAGCCGGAGCGTGTATGAGTTTTATGATTCTGGCAATGGGTGGTTGGAATTGTTTTGGTGGGCTGTCCTTTGAAAAGTAGTTGGTTTTCTGTGAGTGCGCATTGCTCTGTCAAAGTATTTTGACGTGGCTGTCTTTAAATAGATGGGATAGGGGTGAACCTTGTTTACAAGTAAACTGATTACTCAATTTTGATTTAGCATGATACGAGTAAGATGTCTCAAGATCAACATTTAAGTCACTTATGTCAGTGTTATGGCTGAATGAGATTTTGCTATGGGCCATGCTTGGTCATACTTTTTCGCTCTGCATTTTCCCCTCATAGCTAAATTTAACACTGTCCTGGTACAGCATGCCCAAGCTCTGACAGTCAGCTGGTAAACTTCTGTCAGCTTTATGTTAATACCCTCCAGTCAGTTAAACAATGGGGTCATAGTTGGGGGTTAAAAACATGTTCAAAACAATACATTATAGGATTCTATTTTTCCAACCATCATTTATTAGTGATGAAAACATACAACGATTACATTGATTATTAATGTCCAGTTGCTCTTGTTTTAAATACATATATAGTCTTACAGGTTAATTTAGTGATATCAAAAATAGGCATTGAGTATTACATTTATTTAAATAATTGTTCTTCTCCACAGAACTCTGGAATTGAGAGCTTGGTTGAGGAGCTTTGCTCCAAACTCAAGGACATCAAAAACAAACAGAAAGGTTTGTAATTGTACTATACTTTGAATGTTTATAGTTTGTGTTAATATAGGAAATACAATCATTGGGATTTTTTTTGCTATTGTCTAAAAATGTTTGTGTCATTGTAGAAGAGAAACAGATCAGCAAGAAATCCGATGGATCTCAATCTCCCGAGCGGGCGGATTCCCCTTCTTCAAAGGACCAGGTGGAAATGTAAGTTCCTTAACATTGGTTTGTTGGCACATTCGTTTGATCTCCTAGCAGGCATAATAATTTGCTGTTGACATCAACTTTAGTACTGTATGACGCTATATATATTTATGATGTGCCTAGAATTGTTTTTAATTTTTTTAATTAAGCACTATTTTATATTTATTATTGTTTTCAGGTATTATGAAGCCTTTCCTCCTTTGTCAGAGAAATCTGTTTGTCTCCAAGAGATCATGACGGTGTGGAACAAGGCTAAAGCCTGTGCTTACTCCAGTTCATCATCCTCTGCGGCCCCACAGACCAGCACGGATACCTCCTCTCCAAAGGACTGCAACAGTGACGGTGAGGCTGTCAAGGAAAGAAACTCTGAAGCATGCTGCGCCACCACTATCACCACCGCAACCAGTGAGAGACTTCAGCAGCGACGCAGCAAAAAAGAGAAAGAGAACCGATACCATGGCGCCACAACAGCAGAGGACAGAGGTGCCGTCCATGGCAAGAGGCAGACGAGGCACAGGTCAGAGGGCAAGTTCCGCCCTCGGTCATGGTCATCTGGCTCCAGCGAGGCGGGCTCAAGTTCCAGCGGCAACCAAGGCGACTCGAAAACATCCAACAGCAAGGCGGTCAGGGTCCGTCACAAGTCCAAGGAGCCGGGCAAGTGTAAGAGAGGCCGCAACAGTGGACAGGTGAAGCTAGCTCTGAAGGCCATCGACAAAGAGGAGCGGAGGAATGCCGGAGGGAGTAGCAGCAGTGCCACTGGAGGTCCAACGAGGCAACCACAGCTTTACAAAAAGGGGAAGAGGCCGCTGAAGGAGATTTGTAAAGATCCAGGCTGGGGGGAAGCAAGAGAGCTTGGAGCAGAAGCCCAAGACAAAAAGGAATACATGGAGGAACCCCTATGGTACACAGAGCCCATCACCGAGTATTTTGTACCATTCAGTAGCCGAAAAAGCAAACTGGAAACGAAGTACCGGAGCAAGCTGGACTCTCCAGGTGGCTTATCCATGTCCACCGACATGGACAGGCTGTCTGAGAGGATGCAAGGGATCTGCATTGCCAACGCAAGCTTCCAGAGGGCTTACCTAGCAGCAGGCACCTTTGTGGACGGCCACTTTGTTGAAGGTCCAGGAGAAGCGGACGAGGAGGCTGCCGAACGTGACGGGACCTCAAGCTGCCCTCCGCCTGAGGATAGTAGAGATTTAGATGACGAGCATCTGTCCGAATTTACTCACTTCTATGAAGTCGATTTTTATCAATCCATATTGGATCCTAGTGCCTCAGACTCGGTACATGAGAGTCGGATCTTGAGCATGATTCGACAGAAGAGCAAAGAGCAAAGAGACTTTGAGGCGGAATGTTGTTTAGTGTTAGATGGCCTTGAGCTGCAAGGGGAAAGTGCAATAAGGGTGGACTCGAATGAAGCTTTGGGAGCGGACGGATTCTTCATGCAAGATCTGGAAAATATGGCTCAAGTCTGGGGATGTTATTCGTCCTCTAGTTCGGAAGATATAGATGGAGAAAGCTTTGCAGGAGACTCTCCTGTTCAGCTGTCTTCCATGTTGGACAGTGTGTCTTTTACCTTGTGCACGCTGCCTGTAAACCTGGAGGAACCCCATCTCCCAGAAGCCACCAGTGAAGCGCCTGGTCTGAGCTCTTCCTGCTTCTCTCTGTTTGAGCTGCAGTATGATAGCCCCACTCTTCCTTATCCCTGCGACTCGCTTACCGTTGGTCACGAAAACAACACCGATTCAAGTAGCTGTCTAGATCCACATTGTAACAAACAGTCTCGTTTGCTAATATGGACCAAAAATAGTGCCTTTGATGAAACGGAACATTGTTCAAACCTTTCGACGCGAACCTGCAGTCCATGGTCGCACTCTGAAGAGACACGTTCAGACAATGAGCAAATAAATGTTCAAATAGAGGAGTCCGCTCTAATTGGCAATGAAGAGATTAATTGTCTAATCCCTCCAATCTCTGGTACATACCTAGAGGAAGAACTTCTGGACTTTTTACAAGAGGATACCAGTCGCCCGTGTGAGGAGGCCAAAGGTAGCACGGGATCAAATCCAACTTTGACAAAGAAATCTAAATTGGAGTCCATATGCGGCATAGCATTAGAACAGGATGAGAGCAAACAGTACAACACTGGCATGTTTTCGGATGACACAAACCAACAGAGTGACAACTACAGCTCAGGGATTATAAAGGACATTTGGACTGCTATCGGGGAAGGCGATCCTGCACTGTCGCTAGGTAGTGAGAAGACAGGGGAGGGCCTGTTCCCAGAGGAGGCGACTGGCTACCTAGGCAGCTGTCTAGAGGTGCAAGCAAAGGGAGGACCAATTCAGGGACCTCCAAAAAAGGCCGTGCAGCGCTCCGAGTACCACCTGTGGGAGGGCAAGGAGGAGCAGAGCCTGGCCAAAATCGAGCTCTCCAAGGTAGATGCCGCCGGGGATTACATGACTCCGTCCAAGCCCTGGGACGTAAACCCAGAGAAGGACAACACGTCGTTCATCCTCGGAGGGGTTTATGGTGAGTTAAAGACGCTCGGTGGCGATAGGGACTGGGCCGTGGTGCCACCAAGTGACACACGGGGCAGTCTGCTCCAGTGTGCTGCCGCAGCCGCCTCAGTTTCCGGTTCGGACGTGGTCACCATTGCTGGCACAGATGTGTTTATGAACACTGGCAGCTGCTTTGCTCCTGGCCACAAGCCACTCTGGAGGCCACTGGTCTCTTTTGGGCAGAGTGACCAAGCCATGAAAGGATGTGGGGACGGATTGAATAAGGGATTTTCTTTAATCTTCCATGAAGATTTACTGGGATCCTGCGGAAGTTTCCATGGAAAGGAGCCAGGACCAGACTACCCATTCACGTCCTTCGATCTGAACAATCCGTTCTCTCAAGTCCTCCATGTCGAGTGCTCTTTTGAGCCTGAGGACATGGCTTCGTTTAGCCCAGGATACAAACCTAAATCTATCCTGTGCTCAGACTCAGAGAACGAAGCCTTCCATCCACGGATCTATGGAATCAACCGGACTCAGTACAGGGCCATCCGCATCTCCCCCAGGACTCACTTCCGACCCATATCTGCCTCCGAACTGTCTCCCGGTGGAGGAAGCGAGTCGGAGGCAGAGTCTGAGAAAGAGGAGCTGAGTCTTCCCGTCCTGGCACCGGTGGACGTCTTTGACGATCCTCAGGCCGACCTTAAGCCTCTGGAGGAGGATGCAGAACGTGAGGGTCCCTGCTATGGGAAGTCAGAACTGGAATCTGGTAAATTCTTACCCAGATTAAAGAAGTCTGGCATGGAGAAGAGTGCCCAGACCTCTCTGGATTCACAGGAGGGCTCCAGCACCCTCCTGCCAATTGCTGAGCAAGAGATTTGCTTAGACTGTAAAATGGCTGCAGCAGCATCGACTGCAAGCGGACGGATGGACGTCCCAGCCAATAAAATCCAGAAGGAGGAACCTTGCAGCGAAAAGGATGCCTGCATTTGTGCAGCAGCAGCCCAGATTCCCAAATATGGGATAACCTACGACGTCGTAGAAGAATTGCAGGAGGTAAGTCTTTTCAAGGTTAATGTAATACTGATATTCATTGTAGTTGTGTGTTAAATCAGATTGTGTTCCAGCCTCCTTTACACACACACGTACAATAACAACTTTTCTCCTACGTAGTTCCCTCTGTTAAGTGCTAGTGGACAGGGAGCAACTGGCAGCCAGCAAGATGAGGTCTGGTGGCAGAACACGCTCTGTTCCTCCCTTTTCCCTGGATCTCAGTGTACAGGTGAGATACTTTGTAGACATGCTGTAGCACGCTTTTTTTTCTTTTCTTTTTCACACATTGAGCACTATCTGGTGGAATTTTGCTTACCAAGACTTCCTTGTTACCGCAGGGAGCAGCAACATCTGAAAACTCCAGCTCAGCATGGAGGAAGCTTGTCATTGAGAGGACATCGTCTCTCCTCATTTGACAGCTCCTGTCCCAGCAAATACTGGGCGGGGGGGGGAGGACTCAGACCCGGGACACCATAGGCTACTGGTCTGAAGATTCTCCCCACCACAACCCACTTCTTAACCCTGCTGATTTTCATTTACTAACTCAAACCGTGTGTAATCAACACTTCACATCACCAAAAAAGTGAGCGAAAATAGGAAAAACACAAAAAACATGTTCTGCACGTCTTTAACTGATACCGTTACCTGATATCTAAAGACGTGCATTTTAGATTTGTCTTAGTTTTATTTTCCTGACATTAATCTTCATTAGTCACAGTTAGGCATTAGAGTCAGCTCTGTTAAGCCCTCAACATTTAGTTATTTTTCTCCAACCGATTTTGCTTTTGAACTAGGATACTGGTAGATGGTGGTGTCCAAATGATGGCGCATGCTTGTCCGTCCTAATACTCTCACTCCTCTTTCTAGATCAACTGCTACAATCTCAATGACCTAACTGTGATGCCACTGTTCATAACATAGTATGAGAGCACAGCTCGTTTATCTTCTTTCTCCATCCGTATCATTCAGAAAGTCAGTGTATGAAAGGATGTGGAGCTTTCTTTTGACAATTCTTTGTCAAATGTGGGAGATACATTTTATGGAGGCCTTTCTGAATGTGAAGGAGAGGGAAAGAATGTGTGCTGCTTTCATCTAAAATCTGTAACATTTTATTTTCCCCAACAGTGTGAAAAGTTGCTCTAAAATAAGTTTGATTTTGAATGGTGATAGTTTTTCAGAACCTATTAGTAGACGGAATGGTTTTTAAGGCAAATAAATTCTAAAGAGGAGAGATTGTGGAATGACTTAAAGTTATTTAACAAGAAAAAAAAATACAATATGGAGAAAAGAATGAAAAAAGGAAGTTTTGAGTTCGGTTTTCTGGGGTAAATGCCCTTAACAAAAGATAATTATAGCTATTTCTGCAGAGACACCATGGGGGTGCAATTTATTTCAAATATTTTGGTTAAATTCGTAGTACAAACAATTGGTGCTATGAATATGTTAACATTTCTGTTGCAGTTTGATATCGTGGCAGTGAAACGTAGATCCTAATAGTTTAGTTTAGTGTCAGAGAAGTGTGTAAGGATCCATTGATATCTTTTGAGAAAAATGTGAAAAGATAGAAAAAAAAATGGTGTGACTGCTGATGGTTCTCGCTAAATGTGGCTTGGTTTTTATTTTAAATAACTTAACAGTTTACTGGCCTAAAATACAATTGAACTGCATTACACAAAAGCTTTTAAGATTCTATAACCGGGGAGGAGTTAAAGAAAAACACATGGGTGCCATGCATATCATTGTGTAATCCTTAAAGGAAGCAAGATCTTTAATACAATAAAAGAAAGAAAAAAACGTCTGATTTAAGATTTCTCAATAGACACTGCTAACTTTGCAAATATTATAGTAACGTAAAACGTATTCAAGGAAAAAGTGGTCAAACCAAAATAGCGCCAACATAATTACACCAAGGTACAAATACTTTCTTTCTGAGGTGTGTTTTACGCTAGTTTCTTTTTGGGTATATGGTATAACCTTTTGAAATATCCATAAATGTTTCATTTGTTTGTGTGCGTCTGCATTGAAATTGTATAAACACTGGTTCAAAGTTGCACCGTGCTTAGCCTTTATCACCATATAAGAAATGTGTGCACAACAATGCACGTGTTTTTGTGCCCCAATGTTCACTTTTCACAATATTTCAGTTTCATCATAAGCCCTATGGTTGGATCGGAAGTTTGTTTGTGGTCTGTGCAATGACTATTAAATCCTAAGTTAACTCACTTGTAAACTAAATGCATTTTAGTATCTCTGTGAATTGCTCATGTCTTCAAATCCTAGTTTGTATTTCTGTTACTGCTCATCCCCATTTAAAATGTTGCTATTAAAGTTCCAGGGGCGATTGCAGGGTTTGTCCTCTACCTTTGAGGTGAAGCACAGATAAATGTTCCCATCCCTTTGCTTTTATTTTGATGCGTTCGATGAGAAGTACACGCGTTCTCCAACATTGTGTACATACTTATTGAAATTCGCTGTCAAAGGTCATGGTGCCTCCATTGTGAGCACAGTCATTTGAAATGTCCGTCCGTCCCCCGTCCGTCCCCCGTCCGTCCCATCCTTCTAATGTAGGGAATGGGATCACCTGTTTCTTATAAGGTCTGAAGTGTCTGCCCCAAGGGTTGTTGTACACACTTTCTCTGCAAATGTCACCTGTTATGTTTGAATGACAATACCTGAAAAAGACTACTTAAACATCAGGCATTCATATGATATATTTTGATTTGACAGTTGTCAGTCACTCAGGAATTCTTTACTAAATATTTTTTTTAAAGATCAATAGAAGGAATACATCGACTGTGGCCGTGCTAGATTCAAACAGTAACACCATTATTTGATATTTTGAGCTAAATGTACAACAGGAGTTTATTCATCCTAAACTTCAGAGTGAACTGTATAGCACTTAATTTAGAGAGCTTTGGAGCAAACCAAGACATTGCATAAGCAATGGGAAGGATAACGATCCCTCAAGTCATATGCAATATCTCAGTGCATGTAAACTTCAAACATTCAACAGGTGTATATGGGGAGTGGTCAACATTTTTGCATGGAAGTTATTTTTTGAAGGAGGGAAAGCTGATAGAAACTTAACCATCCTGGAGTGGCTTTCAAATTGAGCAGCATGGGAAAAGGCACACTCCACCTCTTTGAAATAAAGAAAAAAAAAGGTTTTAGATTTTTACAGGTTTAATTACTACCGGTGAGGGGTTAAGCAGTGACTAAGATATATTTAATTTTTGTGTGCGTGTCTGTGTGCATTGGTGTATGTGTGAGACAGTCATAATAGCAATTGCAGTATATGGTAGTAAAAAATCAAAGAAGGCATCACATGTTTGCATTTTCTTGGTTTGGTATGGTTGAAAAAAAAACATGGAACATTTATCAAGAAAATGCAAGATTAGAGAGCGAGTGTGCATTAGACAAAGTACATTGATGAGGTTAAACTAATTTGAGTTTTGATTGCTACCGGGTCTGGAGAACATATCCAGCACTGAAATTGAGTTTTCCTCGTGTTCTTTCCCTAGACAACACCCCCCCCCACATCCCCCACCCCATCTTGGCGGATCCCCCAATCCTTTCAACCCCATTTGTCTCAAGTGGTTGTATTGTTCTAATGTACACCCTGAGTAAATTATTTTGTTTCATTGTGGAGTTTCTTAACATCTAATAAAGAAATAAACCAAATATATTTGCCTCTGAATCAGTCTGATTTCATTTATTTGTGCACTGTTTTGAAATAATATTCCCTTTCTTTTTAGGATCTTGAGATTAATTGATCTACCTGGGGCAACATCAATGTATCAAGCAGAAAGTCATAGAGGGCAGGGTCATAGTATAGTGATCTATTGACCTTATAATTACTTCATAACATAATGACTTGCTCACAGTGTTTTTTTCCTGCAGCTACAGGCCTAGAAGTTTAGAGTTAGGGTACATTTTGTCCTAAAGTAATTGGCATTAATAACTGCTTCTGTTTGTTCATTAAAACATGAGTTGTCAAACTTGATCTCCACAGAATGATTTCATTAATTGAATGTAAGCCAAGTTAACCACCGTATTAGAGACACAAAACTACCTACGCTTTTTAGCATCAAGGTAGACTACATTCAGGGCACGGTATGAAATAAGACGATTATTAATGCCTTCGGGGTTTAGGAAGTGCCAATCTCCAATCGATGATGTAGTCTTTCTTGGCTCGATTACATTGCACTCTTGTCGGTAACTTTGTTTTAAAATGGCGGCGGATACACTAAGACAGGTATGTTATTGTTCGGACTGTCAAACTTGTGAAATGCCTGTAATTTTATATGAACATGAAGAACGTGCTTTCTTAGTGTTGCGTTATGACATTCGATCAAAAGCGTCTCGCACACGGAATTTTGCTACGACAATAAAGGTATCAGAAAACAGGAATGATATGAGACGTCAGCAAGCAAGCGATTGCCTGTAACTCAGGCGTCAAGTTCTCATGACAATTGCTGTACTTTCACGCCAGCGAATGTCACACCCACTTTGTTAGTTTTTCGAGTTGCCACCGGCGAATGAGATGTTTTGTCTTTGTACCTTCAAGATAATTTCCTACTATGTGCTGCGTTGAGGTCGGAGGTAAGGGTGGGTTGCAGCAGCGCATCTTCATGTACCGCTACTGGACACCTGCCGCGTAAGCGGCCCACCTGTAGCACCGACATGGCACACACAACCGAAGGGACCAAAGACCGGGCAGCAGGAAGCGAAAGTGGTATGTGACGAATTTGTATTTTCTTTTTCTAAATAAAATAAAATTGAGAACAAAAAAGTGAATTTGAAAATGTATGACAAAGATTTGGAGCAGCAGTTTCACTTCCTAAAAGGAATGTATATATTGAAGATAAATGGTCCCTTCATCCTTTGTTTAACCTTATACGAAATTGTGGTTGGACAAGCTATGTGTGTCTGTGGGAAGACAGAACAGGATTTTCTTGTCTCTATTGTCATCACAAGGGTTGGTCATCACAAGGGTGCTTCAAGTATGAAATGGAAAAACAATATTTGGAATAGTAATATTTTAGATGTACGTGTTTGATCAGTCTGTCATCTGTTAATAGAGGATTGCTTCAGCACTTTTGTTCCATATAACAATGTGAAGGGAGATCAAGATGGAAATAACTGACATTATCTTCTGTGTGGTTGAAATTTTGGTTAAAGATAACACCTACAGGCTCTATAAAATCACTTTCGGTGCCGGCTTGTGATCAGTGAATAGCAGTGTCACCACAGCAACAGATGCTAATTATTTTCAGAGGGGCACTGAAGGTTTATATTCATAGGGAGACACGTGCCTCAGTTTGCACAGCAACCTGTGCCCCGCCTCCCACACCCCTTGTTACCATGGACTGTCATGGGGCGAAGTCCAGCTGCAGACTCACATGACCACTTATGATCAGAGACTAAATCTACGGTTTTGGTTTGTGGGCTCGAGGATAAATCTCAGTACTTCTTTAGTAGCTATGTTAAACTTTAAAGTGTGTCAAGGTGTGGACACATAGCACTGTGAATTGCACTTTTTTTGGGTACGATCCGTGTTTTTTCATCATTTTTCATTTGTTGAGCATGGTGGGGGTAAAATCGCCAAGGTTGCACCAGTGGCATTTTAATCTGCCGTCACGTGTTTACATACTCTGAACCCTCCCTTCAGCTCCTTGGGCAGGAAAGGGAAAGTTCAAAGAGAGTTGTTCATTATGGCCTTCAGATCCAGCTTTCAGCAGCAGGTGGTGCAGTCAGGAAGCAGGATTAGTCAGTGCTCTCATCCTCTGGAACATAGCCCCACTGCACTTTCATGCACAGGGAATTCCCATTCATTATGAGAAAAGAACATGCACTCAAAGGGGCTCAAAGTTCAATATGTGCAGCAAAGCACTTTTATAAAACAATAAAATAAACAACACAAATATTTGCGTGTAAATACTGTACATGTTTTAGAGATTTTGATACCTTCTCCTCTACTCTGCTTTGTTTTCACCATTACTCCAATTTCTTGTCCAAACCGCTCACAGTGAGTCAACATAGAGCCTGGTCGACAGAGCCTCGTCTGTACAGTCCTATTCTCTGGTAACAGGCTTTCAGGAGGCCCCCGTTCACATTACAGCGTCAGATCCTGTTTCAGCCCGGTTACCGTCGGATATCTTCTTTCGCCTCCCTCCATGTTCTCCTCCCTTCTCGATTTGATCTGTCGTCCTGTGTCTGCCTGCCTGGCTCGAAAGGGGATTGTTTAGCAGGAGGAGGAAGAGGAGATGGAGGGAATGTTGCAGGAGGAGTGGAGGAGGGAGAGGAGGATGTAGGAGGAGGGAAGCTTAAGTTTCAGGGTGCCACATTCTTTTAGGTCGGATGGATCTGACTGCATTCTCAAATAGGGCAACCTGACCTTAATCCGTGTCACTTTGTTTGGTGGGTTGCCGTGTCACACTGAGAGAGAGCATGCATGGTTACAGTGTGGATGGAAACTCTCATTAGAATTGAAACCAATCTTTCAAAGGTAATGTTTAGTTTCGAAAGAAAAACCTTCGCAATCAAATGCATACATTTAGCTATTCCTATAGTTGTGCAATGTAGCCATGCTTTTCTTTTTAGCAAAATGTCCTTAAGAGCTTATTTAGTTTGTGTGTCCGATAAAGTCTAATGTTTGTATCCCTTTCCAGGGGTTTCTGGACAAGCCATTATGAAGAATGGCATGGTCAAAGACCAGGCCTCCACTGCTATGCCACCAGGCCCTGACCTCCAACACCACAATTGCGAGCATAACCTACCTCCCCGACTGCCCCAATACACCTTGCCCAGCTCCAAGCCCTTATCCTCCTGCCCCAGATCCTGCAACAGCAGCCCCCAGCCCAGCTACCTTCACCAGGACCAGGACCAGGACCGCCACAGCCTGGCCTCCCAGGACTCTGGCATCCCCACCTTGGAGATCAATCACCCGGAGCACATTCACGCCCTCCCGCGCCCAGGAGACGGAAGCCTCACCCTGGTCTCCAGTCTCGACCAGAGCCCCGCCACCCTACCTCTGGACCCGTCTGGCGACAACAGCCTCAGGAAGTCCTCGACGTTCCCCCGCAGCAGCTACGATTCGGTCCACCTCTTCAGTCCCTCCCCCAGGACCGGGATGACCCTGAGGACGGGGGTCGCCGGGGGCGTTTCGGGGACTCTGAACCGCAGCGACGACATCTCCGTGTGCAGCGTGTCGAGCCTGAGCACCGAGCTGTCCGCCACGCTCTCCGTCTCCAACGAAGACATCCTGGACTTCATGGTGACGTCCGACTCCAGCGCCATCGTCACGATGGAGACGGACGAGGGCGCCGGGGCCCACTTCTCCGACGTGACGCTGTCGTCGGCGCCGGGCGACTTCGGGGACCTGTGGAGCCCGAGGCGCAGGCCCCCGGGGTCAGGGGTCGAAGAGGACAGGCGGCCCAAACGTCTGGGGCCGCTGGCGAGCTTCTTCAACAGGTAACTGGCCGTGTCTAACCAGCCTATTTCTACAGCCCGTTCAGTTCTTCGTTCCACGGCTACTTTGTGGAAAGCAACACAAAAGATGGCATTGCTTAAGATCACATTCAAAACCTCCTTCAAACAATCTGTCTATAAAGTATGGCATTTGATGTATTCAGCAGATGCCTGTATCCAAAGGACCTTCCAGGTACTGCATATAGGCCCAGTTTCCCAGATATGGATTAAGCCTAGCCCTATAATAAGAGAGAAATTCTATGAAGATCTTCATTGAAAAGGTTTTTGGTTAAGTGGATTAACGAGGCTTTGTGCATCTTCATAAACATTGAGATAGTGCTACAGCCAATCGGAAATGCAACATGCAGAAATGTGTGACATGCAGAATCCTGTTTCTCCTTCCTTACTTCCTTACTTACTTACTACTTACTTACTTACTACTACTTACTTACTTACTTACTATGTTTCTCCTGTGTCATTGTCCAACATAAGAATGGAGGCGATGTTGGCCTAGCGCTTAAGCATTTTCAAACTGAACATCCAATTTGAAATACCTGTGCCTTTCGTTGTCGATGGCACCCGTATCACTGGGAAACCTGTTTAACCGATGTCCCCACGCCTATACACACACCCCATACATCTCAGGGGAATTTACATGTTGACTTGACAAACATATGCTATCTCACACTCACAGTTCTGGTAATATTTAACCTTTATTCAAAGTTAACCCATCCTTCTTTTCTTTGTCTATGTAATTCTGGTCTCCTGCGAACTACTGTCTTGCAAACTGAACGCCAGTGGGTTCTGCTATTTCCAACACCTATGACACTAGTGAGGAAATGGTGGAGACTGGAGTGTTAACAACATTAAATTGCACAGGGACTCATCTAGTCTGGACTTGTAGGACTTGCTTATGGTGCAATATTGTCAAAGTGCTAAAGTCAGATTGTGTTGTGCAAACCAGTGTCATTATATTTTTAGTTCTCAGGCAATTATCAAGTTAAGAAAAACAACCCACCGTGTAGTGCTTCCATAAAAGTTGCACAACCTTGCTCAGGAATGTCAGTAGTTGTGTTTGTGTGCACGCTCACGCCCGCGTGTTTGTGTGCGTTTGCATGGGTGGTGTTTATACTCCATCCATCCATGGAACTGTAGAAGCCCTGCTGAAGCTGGGAACACCAAGGGGAAACAGTCCAGAACCTTCCAGTGGTTCCGTCCCATCCTTGTGTCACACCTCACCCTGTGATAAGTTCTGTTCAGGGAATGGGAAGGACAGACAGAGGGAGAGACCGAGGAAGAGACTGAATAACCCAGTCAGTTTGTGCCTTCGTTGTCGTGTTGTATATAAACTAAATACAGTTAGTCATTGTTTGCAATGGGGTATCGTTCTGGCAAAATTGAAGTACTGGAGAATATAACGGTTTGTTTTGTCAAGTTCAGGGAAATGTCCTTCAAGCGTAGTATAGTCTCCGTGAGGTTTCATTGCAATTCTCTAGTTTTCACTTCCTTCCACACATCCGCCCCCACTTACCCTGCACTTCTCCTTCTGGCAATCGTGTTGCCTTAGTCAATCTTGTTTTTGTCAAATCAAAGCCACCTGCCTTCTGTGTTAAGAGAGACGTACCACCCTGTCAGCCTCTTGTTTGAACAAGCACCGGGATATAGAAAATCCCTGGTGCCATGAGTTGGTGACCTGACGCTAGGGCTGGGCGATTAATTGAATTTCAATTTCGGTTACAATGTTGGCTTCCAACGGTCATAAAAACAAAATAACCGTAATAAAACGATTATTCTGCCACACGCCGTGTTTTATGTTGTAAATGCAGCGAGCCCTTCCATCTCCACCTGTGCACTCCGCTCCTCTCCACCCCGCCCCGCCCCCGCCTGAAAACTTTCGCTTTCAGGCACGCCGGTGCGTATTGCCTGTGTGTGTTTGGAAAAAAAACGTGTAGAAGAAGGAGAGTGAAGATGGCAGAAAGGCAGCCTTTGGTCGGGAGGAAAGGTAAAACTAATTCTGTGGTGTGGAAACACTTCGGTTTCGAGGAGTCTGACTCGGAACAAACAAAAGTATTGTGCAAGATATGTCACGCGACCGTGTCTTCATCGTATGGAAACACGACCAATTTATTTAATCATTTAAAATCTAAACACAGAGTAATACATGACCAAGCATTAAAGGAACAAAAAGACTCGAAAATGAAAAGCTCCTCGACTCCTGCCACCGCCACACAGTCCTCAATTAAGGACACACTTCACAATGCCACCGCATATCCAACCAGCTCCCGCAGGCATAAAGAAATAACGGATGCCGTCACATTCATGATTGGGAAAGACATGTGCCCTATAAACACCGTTAGCGCCCCGGGGTTCAATAAACTAATACACACATTGGACAAGCGGTATGTGTTACCATCACGTCACCATTTTAGCAGGATTGCACTGCCTGCCCTGTATGAAGAATGTCGCGGAAAAGTTGCAAGAGAAGTGTCAACAGCATTATATTTTGCCACCACAACGGACCTATGGTCAAGCCGCACCATGGTGCCGTATATAAGCCTCACGCTTCATTACATCGACGCAGATTTCTCCATAAAGACGAATTGTCTCCAAATTTCTCTTATTTATTTGCATTTTTCTTGTTTTTCAGTTCAAACTTATCGTGTTAAAAGAAATACCAGTGTTAAAAGTTCAATAAATGCTTGTTCTCAAATCAATGAATAATCGTCTTTAATAACCGTGATTACAATATCAATCAAAATAATCGTGGTTATTATTTTTGCCATAATCGAGCAGCCCTACCTGACGCTATCTTGCTGTTTCAGGACCTAGAATAAGGGCGGGATGTTTGCCCGAGGTTTGTTCAAGGTTTTTACTCATTTGTGAGCCTCTTGAAAGCACCTCCCTCTTCAGCCTCTTAACTTATCAAAGCCTCTCTCGGTCTGCCTCGCACTCTCTGGAAGTTACACGTTCTCTTTCCCCCGCCTCATGCATACTTTCTCTCAGTTTATGTTCGCACACGCTCTCTCTCTCTCTCTCTCTCTCTCTCTCTCTCCCTCTGTAACTCAGCTGGACTCCTTCACTCGGAGGCGTGTGGAGCTCGGTTCAGGAGCTTCTGGCACAGGACACGTTTCCTTCACCGTGGTGTGTCTCTCTGTCCCGTTCTTCTGAGAAACTCTTGAGATTCATTTACAGGATCGAGTTCTTTTTTTTTGTTTTGTTGTCCTGAAGAGTTTTTGTGTGGACAGGATGGCTGCCCCCTCGCTTCTGCTGTTTATTGACAGGTTGGTGCTGTTTCACAGGCACGCTTGTGTCTGTTACATTGTTGACGGCTCTTATCAGTGCAGGTCTATGCAACTAAATACTTTCTGCTGGGCTGAACCATAGAATGGCATAGATGCCCTGCGATCTAAAGGGCTTGGTGATTCCAGTGTTCCTGCTGGTGTTCTAGAACACGGCGTGGGGAGGCTTGGTGATTCCAGTGTTCCTGCTGGTGTTCTAGAACAAGGCCTGGGGAGGCCAGGAGAGGAGCACTGTTCTTCCCTGCTGACCTGTAAACTGCTTTATGACGGTCATCTATTCTTAAGTGTTTTACTCCTCCTGGACAAGACGTTCCTGGTATTTTTTTGCAGCTGGAACATTTGTATATGTAATTTAGTTAGTTAGTTAGGATGATGTGTGGTACAGATGAACGAACCCTTGTTTTGGAAGAAGACACTGAAGTTTCCCCCAGAGATTCAACCTTTGTGTTTGAGAGGCCGGTGTGTCCAAGTCCACCTCTGTGGAGGTGGTTGCAGTGAGCAGTAATCAGCTGGCTTCCTCCTATCAAACGGTACGACTCTGGCCCGTGGGGTTACTGTAGTTTAACAGCACCTGTAAACACTGTCACCATTTGGTTTGTTTTTCATTCATTAGACCTGTCAATTGATTCTTAATCACTTCGATATGAAAAGGGCTAATCCAATCAGGATTTAAGCCTGGATTTTAAGAAGCAACCTTGCCAAACTTTGCTTCTGAATCCACAAGGCCCACACAGCTATTCTCATCATTGTAGCGATTGTTCATTGTTTTGGCCACAGCAGTTTTGTTGTCATAGCATACGCAGAAGTTTATGAATAGAAGGAAACCTGACATGAACACACTCATTCAGCCTACCATTGCTAGTGCATACCCTTCAGCTGGCTTTGTGTTTTTGGAGAAATGGACAGCCTTGCATCTCTGTTTTATAGCTTAACTGTGTGCTGTATAAGGAGTATATATGGGAAGTATATTCTAACCTTGTATGGTGTATACGATTAGACAAGAAGAGGTAAAGGGTTTCTAACAAACCTTTTTAATTACAAACCACAGAAGCCATAAATTCTGCTTCCGAAAGGCTGACAAGATTAGCACAGAGTGCACAGATTTTAATAATTACTTTTTTTTATTGACCTTGTGCTTGAGAACAAGCAGGCGTGCTCTCTTTGTTTGCCCTGCGGGCTACCTCCCACTAAAAGCCTGGTAATCACTCACCACAACATAGAGAACATTACTGGAGGTGTGTTTCCTACTGGTTAACTTGCTGGGTTAGTGACAGAATAAACCTTTGGTAACGTAAGAGTTCAAAAGAGTTCTCCTCAGGCACCTTGGTATCTTTCAGTGCAACTTTGCACAGAATACCATGTGACATAACATATGATGCCTAATTGGCTCATAAAATAAGGTGTAGCTCTTTCCCACTGTTGTCGCCTCAAGCTTTTCATCACAGCAGCTTAGCACCTTGTTGACAAATTCACTTACAAATCTGTTTCATTCGCTGCTTTCCAGCGTGGCAATAGTTGCGTGTCCCTGTAGCAAACACGCTCCACGTAAAACACGTGAATGTTTGAAACATGGAGGTAATACTTGTGTTTCTGTGACCGAGGGGCTCATTTCCAATAGAGGAAGGTCGGCGTCTAACGTTTGAGTTTTGAATTTTAAAATGAGCCATGTCATCGCTGCCTCTGGCAAACCCAGCCAGTACAGGACAGAAGAGACCACTTGATGTAGCTCTGCAGTGACACCCAAAGAGATGACCTGTCATCCATCACAACAGGAGACAACTGAAGAATGTTTAGAAGCCCTGGGTGAAGTCTCATGAAGCAGTCTTAGGCGCTCTCTGCCTTAAAGCTCTCTGTAGGCCAGTTTGAGCACTCACCAAGAAGGTTTGTGAATTTGCAGGTTTAAAACCAGCAGTGTACCACAAAAAAAATATATATACAAAATATATAAAATATATATATATTTAATTCTTTTTTTTCTCTTATTGATTCCCACCCTCAAAATTCAGATTCTTTAGTCTACCGGTAGTCGTCTATTGATCTGGCGCTCGTGAGTGTGTGTTAGCTCAGCCCCTCTGGTTGTTTTGTGCAGTGACCTGACAACAGGAGTCCCTCCCCAGGGCCAGGAGGTCATTCCCACACCGCCTCCTCAGGGGTTAAGGGGTCAGGGGTCAGAGCACTTGACCACACAAACACAGGCCCCCGGGTCTCTAACATTATGCCTCTGACAGAGATGTGTCTCACTCTTAACACAAACATACACGCCCACAGCCACTGTTTATTAGCTGTTCTCTCAGCACTGCCAGGCTGGAGAGCCGACATCAGTTATTGGGTCTTGACAAATGGTCAGCATGTGCCCGTCTCATTTAAAGAGACGAGATTCGACAAATGGAACACTAACTCCTTTTTCATTGATTAGCAATGTCATTAGGGGCCTATTCAAGCTAATCGACTGGCCAAAAAGCTGTAGCGCTGCTTTGCACCCTGGGACACTGATGGTGGTAGAGTTTCAGCAGTTCGAGCTCGATCGCAGCGACTCTTTCACCGACCGTCTCTGGAGGAGGAGATCCCTCGCTGAATTGCTCCTTCCCAAGGTTTCTTCCATGTTTTCTCCTCTATTGAGTTCTTCTGGGAGTTTTTCCTTGTCTTCCTTGAGGGTTTAGGTTGGATGAGGGGCAGTTCTATGGGCATAAAGCCCTGACATGCTTGCGTGTAAAAACGGCTATACAAATACATTTTGATTTGATTTGGTCTATCGACGTAACCACATCTCAACCGCGTGTTCCTTATCACTCTGGCCAAGCGGCACGCACCGAGACACGTGTACACCCACACAGAGGACCAGCTGGGAACGACCTGGCATGTCCACCAAACATTCTCCCCTATCGTTATGACACTTCTGTTCAATTATAAGTTGACCCCCTTCATTTGCCGCTGGGTATTCATGTCCTTTCACAGCTGGGCTCTATTCACCAGCTTCCAATTAGAGCTTCCCATTGTCTCTTTGTCAACACGGACTTGTCTTGTCGTCTGATGTCGATGCCGGAAAGATACAGTGCGGGGGACAGACCCTCATTGAAACAGGCCAGCACATTATTAGCATTAGCTCTTAGCAGTTAGTTGTGAACAATGCTAACTGCTAAACATATGGCTTCAAAATGATTAGTTGCCTCGTGAGCGAATGTTTTTATGTTGCAAGTTCCAAGAAGTGTTTTTAGCTAATAGTACACCAAGACATAATATGTATTTTATGTAATATACATACAATGTATGTAACATATATGTACAGTAGTTGTTTTGGATAAGGTCTAGACTGAGGCCTAGCTGTTTGTTGTTATACTGTAGTTCTGGTCCTTAGTCTTAACTGCTAGTTACTGCTACCTGGGTTGTTGGGGGAACTTGTGTATAAATGTGCTGATTTCCCTACGCACCAGTGCAGACACACACACATTCAGGCTATTGTGGTTGCCCGGCCTCAGGTGACTGAATGCAGCCAGTGTGCTCCCAGCTGTTGACTGTGGTGTTTGACATCCTCATTTTCTCTCTTTACTCTCTCTCTCTCTCCCTCCATTGTCCTCTCAGGAGTCTGTTTGCCAAGAAGGTGAAGGACACTCGGCCAGTAGACCAGAGGGACCCAGGCTGGAAGCTTTTTGGGAAAGTCCCTCCTCGGGAAGCTTCCACCAAGGACCCCGGAAAGATCCAGAAGGTAAGATCAACAATACTAGGCAATTGGAGCAATAAAGTGGATGGAGCCGTCTACCATATATATACATTTCCTGCTTTAGATAAAGGGTCTACATCCCTGTGTGTTAACTAGTGGTTACAGGCAAGCAGAGTTCCTTTGAAGGATACAGATAAAAGAGTCTTTAATTAGAGTAAACAGCAGAGCGAGGGAGGGCACTTAGAGGTCAGACTCGATAACCTTGCACTATCGTCGAAGCCATACTACTGGCATCAGCGATTGTCATTTATTTCCAAAACCACAATTCAAAGAAAGGCCATCAACCAAGCACATTCATTTATAGAGCTATGCCATGTACATTGCAAAGGCTTCATATAGTATGACATTTGTGATGGGTCACTTATAGGAAACTGTGGTTGTTGATTAAAGGCCTGGTTCACCAAGTCATATAGGGTCCCGCTCTGAGACATTATACCGCCCAGAATCAGAATAAAGTTGAATCGCCAAGTAGTTTACACAACAAGGAATTTACTTTGGTGTGCAGGTGCATAAAACATTCAACGAATGCTCATCAACATCTCAAAGTGTAAAAGAAAGAATATTTGGCTGCATGAAAATGCCTCTCCGATCGGGTAACTTTCCATCTGCAAAGTGTCGTGAATTTAAATCCTTTCAGAGTTAACCTACTCACATCTTTTCACACATGCAATGACTCAGCTCACGTCGTGGGGCCGGTCTCACAGACTTCCATTGCGTGAGCAAGATACCAAATTCTTGTAATTTTGCAAGCGTTGCACCTGTGGCTTAGCTTCTAGCCAACCCTGGAGACTCTCTGTGGAGACACGGGGGGAGCTGCAAGGTTGAATGTCACCTCAGGCAAAGTCACTGTCGACCTGCTGAATGTCCAATTCGGTACGCGACATGGAATTCCAGTGTCTCCATTGAAACAATGTGTCTTGCGTGGTTTGCATATTCAGCTCAGACTGTTCCAGTGAAGCACCATTCCTGCAAGTTCAGAATGTTTGGTGGCCCCATTTCCCAACGGTACCTAATGTACCAGTCATGCTGGATAGACACAACCCCCCCTTTCCCCCCGAGGCTGAATTAACTCTGTTGAATAAAGACCATGACATCATCAGTTTTAATGAGTGAACGTTTACTACAAGCAGGCTGAGAAAGGCAGAGGCAGAGTGTTGGAGAGACAGAGTGTGTGTGTGTGTGAGAGAGAGCGACAGACAGTGTTGGTAGTAGGCTGCACACAGCAGACCCAAGGCAAGGCTTTCCGAGCGCTGACAGAGTGGATTACAGTGGAGAGCAACGGCTCAGCCGCTGACTCAATATCCATTTATCTGGGCTCCATCACCATGGCTGGCAGGGTACTTGAGAGCACAGACCTCCTCTCATCCCGCCGGTGACTAATAGTGCTCGGCGGTGCTGATTCGCTGACACACACGCACACTAGAGGGAGAGAGAGAGAGACCTGATCCGCTGTGCTCTGTACTGATGCAGGATTGCTCTGGGTAGCGTCATTATGCGTGCTGGGAGGGCGACCGAGTGAAGGAGAGACGGAGACGGAGAGAGAGAGAGTGGTATCATGCTGCTGCATCAGCTCCACCTACCTGGGGTGTGTCCCAGCGACAGGCCAGCTGTCCCCTTGCCCTCCTCCTCTTCCTCGTTGTCCTCTACGAGGGCTGTAGCAGGAGCAGCCATGACGGTGTTTGGAGTTTGAAAAACCTTCACCACCCCCCCTCTCCCTCCCCCCTCTCCTCTCTGGTGGTCTGGGAGTCTGTACGGAACTGCAGCGTTCATGGTGAGTGAGCCGTACTCGTGTACATGTGCACTTCTGGACGTTAGCGGTTCCATGCTTGTCTTGACGCGCGGGTGAGTGGGCGAGCTGTCTACCTTCTCTGTCTGTCTGTCTCTCTCTCTTTCACTCTCTCTCTCTCTCCATCTCACGAAACTGAGATAATGATGTAGCGAGGCTCACAAAATCAGCCTTGTTTAAGGTCCTAGCTGTCATCCGTCGTGGGGAAGTTGTGTGTTTTTCCTTCTGTTTACAATAAGAAATAAGAAATATGCCAGTCAGCATGTATCTTCATTCCTTAGCAACAAAGTCTTATTTGTAACGTGACACTGCCAATTAGAAGACGGATAGTCTTTCGTAAGCCCTGTTTCTTGTGCAGAGTCCTATTTGATCAGGTTTCATCCACTTGTCCTCTGTGGATGTTTCACGAGGCGTGAAAAACCCTGAAATATTCAGTAGCGCTCAGCGCAGGTTAAAGGGGTCGTCAGATGGATGTCCGTCCTTCTTTCATGCCCTCCGTCGGAATCCCCAGCGGGGGTTTTCTCTTTCCACCGCGGTTTCATAAAAGGCTCTGTCATGCACCCTTGGTCGTGTAGTCTAGAGATATTGGCGTAACATAAAATCAACCAAATTGGTGAGGGGTGAAGAACAGCGTGAATGTACGACAAGGACAAGGCATTGAAAGACAATGAAGGGTGATTTTTATACAATGACTAGTCACTAAGGAGAAAGAGAGATGGTTGCCAACGGAAGGCAACATTGGAACGTTTCCCAACTTACTAGTGTGTATGCACCAATGTTCCCTACGTGAAGTATAGCTATGCGCAGATGTCACCTATACACCTTTTTCTTCCGGAAATGAACCGGGACAAAATAATAACAAAATGTTAAACTGAGTCGAAGATGAAGAAGGCAGATATTTAACTATTTTGTCACAGACGAAACAAGTTGAACGAAGGAGTGGTAGAATATCGTTTATTTTGTATTTTTTGAATGTGGCAGATGTTCTTCTGATTGGACGAGGGAGACGGTTGGATTATGATGAGTGGCGAGCAGAACGACCAATAGCAACAGAACACCATGATGAGTTCTGGTAGTGTTTCCAGAGAGACAGAGAAGGGGAAACAGACATGCACACAGGACACGACCCAGGACAACCTGTGTCCACAACAGGAACGATCCCAGATCAAACCAGGCATGGTTTTCTCCCCCACTCTCCTTGTTTTCCAGAGTTTCCCCAATCCTCCTCTCCGTTTTCTCTCACAAACTGTTCTCCCTAGTCCTCTTGGCCTCTACGCTTTCTGACTCCCTCTGTTCTTGGTTGCGGGAAGCCGTAAGTGGTTACATCATATCATCTGTTAACCTAGTTTTCGGTGTCTGGTCTAGACTGCTGTTTTGTTCATTCATGGTGAATGTTGTTTTGCCCTCTCCTCTGTTGACTGTTGCTCATTTGTATCGGTGTGTCTGTCTCTGTCAGTCTCACACCAGACTGGCCCTGCCTTAAGGGTAGGCTGTGTGTGTGTGTGTATGTTTGTGTGTGTGTGAGTGTGTGTGTGTATGTGTGTGCGTGAGTGTGTGTGTTGTCTCAAATTGGACAGTGACGGCCAAATCCCTGGAAGGTCTGCGTTTCCTTGACACCAGCCGTCTGAGCCCCCTGCTGTCACACACACACACACACACACACACACACACTTACACACACACTCTGGCCAACCCCACGCCGTGTTCTCACTGCCCCGCTCCCAGAGGAAAGGGGTAAAAAGGCACTTAGTTCTCTGACCCAAAAATGGCATTTCCAAAACACCCTCGCATGGCCTCTAGCAACATTCACTTGTTTTCCATTAGCCTACCCTGTGTAGCGTAGACCTGACTACAGTGTCAACCTTTTATATTGATGGGGAAGTTAGTTTGAATACCACCAGCTACTGTATATAGTGGCTCATATATTCAGATAGCCTCTTTGGCAGGCAGGCAGAGAGAGGGAGACACACATAGCGCTTACATCACTACCAGGAAACAAAGAGCCAGCTTTAATGAGACACCTTGTGAAAACACAGGTTCCTCTGGTGACAGGTAACCCCGGGATACCGTTGGTACTCTAGGGGGGGGGGCATGGGAGGGGAGGGGGGGGGGCACTAAACCAGGAAATCTGATCGGCTTGCATGATTATCTAGCCTAGCCACTGAAACCTACTCGCCGTCAGGTTCACCGAGTCAAGACTGCCACTTTTCTACAGGGGACAGGTCCGTGTTGCTTCAATGCGATTGCGAATGCTGGGAAGGGGATTTGCAGTGTTCAGTTGAGGGGATTCACCAGGCACCATCTGTTTTGTGGGATTTGTTTTTCTTTGAAACCCAATGGTGCTTACAGGAGGTAATACTCTAATCCTCTCTGTTTGGAGCCAGTGAGAGTGGATGTGACGATGCTTTTTAGTACACGGTGCCTTCGGACAATCTCCTCCACGTTGCGTAGCCTATATCAAACGTAGGCCTACGCGGTCAGTACACACACACGCTCTTATTTATGCACACAAATGCATGCGCACACACTCACACACTTACACACTCTTGTCGTCTCTCTCTCTCTCCATCTATCTTTACTGTACTATACTTTGTTGCCGTTCA
Organism: Mallotus villosus; assembly: GCA_903064625.1. Classification (NCBI taxonomy): domain Eukaryota; kingdom Metazoa; phylum Chordata; class Actinopteri; order Osmeriformes; family Salangidae; genus Mallotus; species Mallotus villosus. The sequence continues at coordinate 15,091 of CAEFZP010001317.1, read as the reverse complement.
CCTCGTCAGCAGCACCTGCAGTGCTGCTGGAGAGGTGCAGTATTTCCCCCCTCCCCTCCCTCTTATCCCAGACACTTTGCCACTGTAGCTGACGATGCTCCTTCCCAAACAGTTCTTAGTTCCCCTCCTCATCTGCAGCAGAGCATCTTCTGCTCTGGCTCATACACCCCCCCACGGGTCATGAGTCAGTATCTGTCTATCTAGAAGCTGACTGGTGGCCCCAGACCTGGAGTTGAAAAGCCCTCGGTTCAACGTAGCAGTTTGGAGTACATGTGTAGGAACGGTACTCCTCAAAAGCTCCACGTGTCGACAAGAAGCCCGGCGCACCGGGAACCCGAAGGAGCTGTGAATGGATTTGAGATGTCAGCAACAGCTTAGTGAGACCGTGCTAGCGTGAGAGTGTGTGTGTGTCTGAATGTGAGTCAGGGAATCTGCAGTGTGAAGAGAACGTCAAACGTAGTGCCACCTCCACCGTTGATCCGTGAGATGAAAGGAGGAGATGTGAGGGGAGGGAAAAGACTTGAGATGAGATGTCTCCCTCCCACAGTGTCTCTCCTCTCTTTACATCCTTGATATCCATACATCATCCGCTCCCGTTCTCCCTTGTTCGCTGAGGCGATTTACACGCTTTAAGGCCCCCCCCCTCTCTGTGTCTTTCAGTCCAGTATGCTGCAGATTATGTCTGAGTCACTTCACTGGAGAAGGCCTCAGGATTTTCCATTCCTCCGTTACCCTCTCCCCACCCCCCCTTCCTCCTCCCTGTTTTCCGGTGCAGTGGCCCTCCTTTGTCAGGGGTGGTGATAAGAGGGAGAGTGAGCGCGGGGAGCCTGGCACTTGTTCTCGCCTCCTCCCTCTCAGGTCCATTAAGATCCTCTCTCTCTCTCTCTCTCTCTCTCTCTGTCTCTCTCTGTCTCTGTCTCTCTCTCTGTTTCTCTCTCTCTGTCTCTCTCTCTCTCTTCTCACTGTTTCTCTCTCATAAGAAGCTGGGTGGGGGGGCAGCCACGTTGCTCACAGGACTGTGGGTCTGTCTGCAGGATGTATAAGAGGGGAATCATATTTGTATGCGTGAACGATTTTATGCAATCGTGGGTGCTGACGTAGGCATGGGTAGAGTGTGTGTGTGAGAGAGAGAGAGATGAGAGAGAGAGAGAGAGAGAGAGAGAGACAGAGAGAACTTGTGTGTGAGGGACAATGACCCTGACCCTCCTCTCAGCACCCTATACTTGCTGTGTGTTGCGTATGTGTACTCAAAAGTGAAGAAAAAAACTAAGTGTGTGTGGTCCTGTTTCAGGAATATGAAACTAAGAGTGGCAGAGCTGGACCTGGCAGCCCCTCGTCTCCCAAGCAGCAGAGCGTGAGGAAGAACCTGGACTTTGAGCCCCTCTCCACCACCGCCCTCATCCTGGAGGACCGCCCCGCGTAAGCACACAAACACACACAATTATATATACAGTGTGCACAAACACTGTCTTTCCCTCTTTGTCTCTCTGTCTCTCTCTCTCTCTCTTTATAAGTACAGTATCTGTCATTCACTGTTATTCCAGGCCGGCGCCTATTGTCTGCAGGCTCTTATTTGCGGTGTGAGTAGGTAGGAGGAGACACAGGAGAGAGGGGCTGCTAAAACCACACACACACTCTCTATATCTCTCTCTCTCTCTCCCTTTGTTCAACTGTCACTCAGTTCAGGAGAAGGACCACTTCCATAAATCATGTGTGCTCTGAGGAACCTAGAAGCAGAATAAACACCAAGGGTGAACGCAAGAAGACACTGAATATTTAGTGAAAGAAGGCATGACAGTGCATCTACATGTGTGTGTATGTGGTTATGGCAGAGCAACAGGACACTGGCACCGTTGAAGAACACAGCTCGTAATGAATCTAAGACCACACAAAGTCCTTCCTTCATCCTTCCTTCCTTCTACCTTGTTTCACTCTGTCAACACCCAAAGCCCAGCCACCATGAATAATAGAAAACAGCGAGTTTATAGTCTTACACTACCTCTTTCCTGTGTGTGTGTGTGTGTGTGTGTGTGTGTGTGTGTGTGTGTGTGTGTGTGTGTGTGTGTGTGTGTGTGTGTGTGTGGTGTGTGTGTGTGTGTGTGTGTGTGGTGTGTGTGTGTGTGTGTGTGTGTGTGTGTGTGTGTGTGTGTGTGTGTGGTGTGTGTGTGTGTGTGTGTGTGTGTGTGTGTGTGTGTGGTGTGTGTGTGTGTGTGTGTGTGTGTGTGTGTGTGTGTGTGTGGTGTGTGTGTGTGTGTGTGTGTGTGTGTGTGTGTGTGTGTGGTGTGTGTGTGTGTGTGTGTGTGTGTGTGTGTGTGTGTGTGTGTGTGTGTGTGGTGTGTGTGTGTGTGTGTGTGTGTGTGTGTGTGTGTGTGTGTGTTGCAGTAATCTCCCAGCAAAGCCAGCAGAGGAGGCCCTGAAGCACAGACAGCAGTATGAGGAGATGGTGGCGCAGGCCAAGAAGAGAGGTGCGTCCCTCACCCCTGTCCACCAGGGGGAGACATCCACACTGACACTCCCAGCAGGCCCCGCAACCAGTTAGATCCTAGGGGCAAAACCTCCCAATGCTATACCTGCTTCCTTCACATAAGCCCCTTCATGTCATGTAACTGTCCGACATGGTCTCCACCCTCTCTTTTCCTCTGTCAATGATTCCTTCTTTCTGTCGCCCCTTTCTTTCACTGTGTTCTTTATCCCTCACCCTAACCCTTCCGTTCTCTCTCTCTCTCTCTCTCTCTCTCTCTCTCTGTCTTTCTGCCGTTCCACCACCCTCCACTCCTACCCTCCTCATCCCTCCCTCCCCCTGTCCTACCTCCCCCTTCCCCTCCCCTGTCCTCACTCCCCTGAGCAGAGCTCAAGGAGGCCCAGAAGAGGAGGAAGCAGCTGGAGGAGCGCTGCAAGCTGGAGGAGAACATCGGCAACGCTGCCCAGACCTGGAACCAGGAGATCCTGCCCAACTGGAGCACCATGTGAGTGCAGGCGCCCGGCCACCATCCCCTCGTCTGCTGATTGGTTGACTCTTTGATGTATCGATTCAGCCCTTTTTCTAGCATCGATTATCGCTCCACACAACGTTTTTCCAGGTGTTTAAATTCCTCTCCTCCGTTCCTCCTCTTCTCCCCCTTTCTTCTCCCCTGACCTCCTCCCCTCCGCTCCTCTCTCCTGCCTCCCTCCTCCTCTCCCCCACCGCTCAGGTGCACCTCCAGGAGGGTGCGAGAGCTCTGGTGGCAGGGTGTCCCTCCCAGCGTCCGAGGGAAGGTCTGGAGCCTGGCGGTGGGCAACGAGCTCAACATCACCCACGGTGAGTGAGCACACACGCACAAACACAGACACACACACATAGAAACACAGGTGTGTGTGTGTGTGACGTGTCGGTGTATGCTGCTGTATGTCGACAGAGCTGTACAGCATCTGCCTGGCCAGGGCCAAGGAGAAGTGGAAGGCCATGCCCTCGGTCGAGACGGAGAGCGAAGGTAGATTGACACGCCCTGGCACCCGTCCTTTCTCCTCTCTGTCACTCTTCCCTCCATGAAGACCTCCTTCAAGCCAGAAAATGAGAGACTTGGTTGACATACCAATGAGACTGACTAAAGTGTTTTTCTCCACCTCCTCTCTCTCTCTCTCTCCTCTCTTTTGTCTATCTCTCCTCCCACTCCTCTCTTTCCTTATTCTGTCTTCTATTTTCTCTCTCCTTTTGATCTTCTCTCTCTCTATCCCTCCCTCTATCTCTCCCTCCCTCATCTGTGTCTAGACACCGGCTTGTCCCTAGCAGACCGAGAGGCCAGTCTGGAGCTCATCAAGCTGGATATCTCCAGAACATTCCCCCACCTCTGCATCTTCCAGCAGGTAAGGAAGACACAGACATACACACAAACACACACACACATAAACACACAACAGCTACTTTCACATCAGTGACCGCTCTGGATTGGGTTAGGTTGATGTGTGGGTTGGTATGATAATGGGTGGGTCTGGTTGCGTGTTGGTGTTGCATGTGTGTGTGCTACATGTGTGTTTGCGCGCGCAGCCAAAATCAAATGTTCCCTTGCGCCTGTGTCATCAGGGCGGTCCGTACCATGACGTGTTGCACAGTATCCTGGGAGCGTACACCTGCTACAGGCCTGATGTGGGCTATGTAAGTACACACACACACCCTAGTACACACTATTGTCCACATTGAAAACGCACAGCATCCATGCACGGATGCGGTTGCTCGCCCCCCCCCCATACAACGGTAAATGTCCCTCATGTCCCTGTTTTGGCGTACACAAACATGTGACGTGGCGGCGCTATCAGGCTAACGTGGCGAGCGTGTGTTCAGGTGCAGGGCATGTCCTTCATCGCGGCCGTGTTGATCCTCAACATGGACACGGCCGACGCCTTCATCGCTTTCGCCAACCTGCTCAACAAGCCCTGTCAGATGGCCTTCTTCAGAGTGGACCACAGCCTTGTGAGTGGACGTGCAGCAGTGCGGCACGCACGCCTCTTTAGGACCATAGACACATCTCATGTGCACACTTGTCTTTGATCCCGTAGACACAACTTGTGCACACTTTCACACACGCACGCACTTTTAGTCTCATAGACATCTCATACACCGTTGCCAGACGACGATTAGTCGAAGCTACCTTCTTGCCGGTTCTTGATTATGGTGATCTGTTGTACATGAATGCATCAGCTCACTGTCTACATATGTTGGACACTGTATACCATGGAGCCTTGAGGTTCATTACAAACAGCAGAGCCTTAACCCATCATTGTACACTGTACTCAAGAGTAAACTGGCCTTCTCTTTTTATGAGACGACTTAGTCACTTGTATGTTTTTATTTACAAGGCGATCTTAGGTAAACTCCCTTGTTATTTATCATCGTATATGTCCAGAAAATGTGTCCCCCATGCGTTAAGGTCTCAGGACATGGTGCTCATGACTGTTCCTCAAGCTCGTACAGAGCTGGGTAAAACAGCTTTTAAGTTTGTTGCGCCGTCGTCATGGAATAACCTGCAAAAGCATCTTAAGCTTCAGGACCTAGTAACTCTAAACGAATTTAAGGCTGTTGTTAAGAGTTTGAAGTTGGACTCCATCGGAAATTGTGAATGTTTTTAGTTAAGTATCTTATTTTTATGATTTACAACTGTACTTAATATCGAACTTGTATTTTATATTGTGTTTTATGTGTAACTGTGTTCTGCTGTCCATCTTGGCCAGGTCTCTCTTGTAAAAGAGATTTTAATCTCAATGAGACTAACCTGGTTAAATAAAGGATAAATAAAAAATAAAAAAATACACGCTCCATATACAGATACGTACTTGCATCTCAGACACACACACACACACATCTTATCCACACGCCGCATGTACAACTCGGTAAACTTGAGAACATTTTCTTATCTCATTTTAATCATTCTTTCTCTCTCCTTTCTTTATCTATTTCTCTAGATGTTGACTTACTTTGCAGCATTTGAAGTTTTCTTTGAGGAAAACCTACCAAAGCTTTTTGCACATTTCAAGAAGAATAACTTGACTCCCGACATTTACTTAATAGACTGGTAAGGCTGAGCTCCTCCGCCCCCACCTCACCCTCCCTCTCAAGTGAACCTGCACGCCTCCCCTGTTCATACCTCCCATGTGGTCCGGGCCTTTTTAAAACGTCTGAACTCTCACTGGGTAGGCCTGTGTGTGCATGAATGTTGGTGTGTGTGGTACTGTGGGGGGAGGGGGAGGGGGGGACAATAACTCTGAGCTGAGAGCCTGGGAGGATGCTTAACTGTGTCTGCCAGAACCCTGTGTGATGGAGATAAGGCTGGCCACAGACTGCCTACTCATTCTACTGCCTGGCCCTGCTTAGTGACTCGGCACTTTCTAGATTAGCGTGAGCTAACCGGAACATGCTTATAGTTCTTCTGCCTTTTTCATCTTTTCCTTATTTGATAGGTAGTTCAGCCCTCATAAGGCCAACCTGACGTTCTCTGTCGTCCGTGTGTGTGTGTGTGTGTGTGTGTGTGTGAACCCGGCCCTCCTCCAGGATTTTCACCCTGTACAGCAAGTCTCTCCCCCTGGACCTGGCGTGCCGGGTGTGGGACGTGTTCTGCCGCGACGGGGACGAGTTCCTGTTCCGCACGGCGCTGGGCGTCCTGCGGCTCTACGAGGACGTGCTGACGGGCATGGACTTCATCCACGTGGCCCAGTTCCTCACCCGCCTGCCCGACACCATCCCCCCCCACCAGCTCTTCGCTCACATCGCCGCCGTCCACATGACCAGCAAGAACAGGAAATGGGCTCAGGTGAGAGGAGGGGGGATGGGTTCTTTGTCTTTTGTTGGGTTTGTCAAACGTCCAACCGCCAGATTTCTGGGTTTGAGCAGCATCACCATCACCTGTTTTGACACCTGTCCTAGACAATGACCTGATAACATGCTGACACAATGCAGTAGTGTGTGTTGAGGTTTAAGGAGAATCCTTTCTTACGGTAGACCACGTAGTCGATATCTCGACATCTTCCCCTGACCAAGTCCCTCCCTCCGCTCAGGTTCTCCAGGTCTTACAGAAGGAGCAGGAGCGGAACAGTCCGGTTCTGAAGCGATGACTGTGCGATTCCTGCACGAGAATCACACCCCTGAGACTGTGAGAGGCTCCAAGACAACCCCCTCCCCCCCTTCTGCCCACCAAAACACAGCTCTTCCCTCGGGCCAAGCAGGCCATCTGTTCCTGGATCTTGATCTGGACGTGAGTCTTGATGACTGGACAGCTAGGACCCAGGGGCACCAGGGACGCTGCCCCCCCACCTCCCAATCCACGGAGCAGGGTCACAGACTGAGCAGGTACCCTGGAGGGTGGAGTCAAAGAGCCTGGCAGGGGTGAATGGACTACAGGGCCTTATATCCAACATTTACCCACCACTTCAATGCTGTACCCAGCTACTCGGAAAAACACAACTACCCCTCTGGTGTTGGGAGCATGTTGAGGGCTGGACAACGTACTGTGGCCTGGACCCTAACCTCCCGTGTCAGAGCCCCCCTTAACGGAAAGTTCCCGGGTCTCTCTGTCATCGCTTTTTATCTCTGTCTGTCTCACTCACTGACTTTCTCTTTTTCATTGGCTTTCTCTCTGTTTATGTCACTCTTTTTTCATGCCTTGAGGGTTGTTTTAATTGTATCTGTCTCATTCCACGAAGTACGGAAGGACCCGGGGCTTTGGCTTTGGGAGCACAGTACACTGACTTGAAAGGAGGCTGACTGGTTTGGAAGTGTCCGTCCTCCAGATGAAGATGCAAACACACTTTCAGGAGACCAGGTAACCTGAAGAGTGTGTGTGTGTGTGTGTGTGTGTGGAAACTTATCGACACACACACACACACAGTAGTACATGTATGTCTTAAAAAGCGCTGGAATGTTACTTTTAAAGAAAGGTGTAACCCTCTTCAACGAGGTGCGTAAGCTGCCTGTAATATAGGGTTGACGATATACAGTATATTTATGTCTGATGTATTTTAACTGGAACTGTGTAGGTTACTGTGTTTTATGTTCGGTTTGTGACACATGCTGACTGTCCTCACTCCTGTTTTTGGTACTTTTTTTCTGGCAAATTTGTCTCGTTTCCCAAGTTTGTTTTTAATTTAAGCATTTTCCTAAAATGGCCGCTACGTTTTTTTTATGTGTTTATCTGTAAAACACTGTATCTCTTAAAGTCTTATTTTTTCCCCTTTTAACCAAACGTGTTTGGCTACTGATGTCAATGTGCAATAGGAGACTCCGAAAAGAGGAAAGAACTGATTGTAGAATATATTGTATTATGCCCTCACACAAACACCTGTTCAGAGTGAATATAAATCTGCTTAGGTACTGTATTGTATCTGTAAGGCTGGGTGTCAAACCTGCCCCCACCTCTCACATGCTAAAGTTTGGAGTTGCTGGACGGTCTCAACTTGATGGCCCTCACACCCCATTCAAGATCTGGTCTGATTGGTTGTTCTTGTGTATAAAGGGAATTGTAATGCATTGTCCGTTGGATTCTTCATCTCCTGAGATATTCTCCTCAGTTCTCCCTTGTCCTACTGTCCTACTCCCTGCTCACTCTTGCTTTCTCTCTGATTTTACAATGATCACGGTAGAGTAGGTAAGATTTAAAGCCTTCATTTGTAACATGTTTGCCTTGTAATTGATTTCATTCATTTGCAATGTTATTAAATGCGTATTCCTTTTGACCGTACTTTGACCATTCTTGCTCTGATTTAACCCATAGAGTCAAATAACTATCATTTATATTTGTATTGGCATTATTTGGTTCATGCTAATACACTTCAGTTTCCCATCTTCCTTTAAACCATAGGGGAATTCGTTTTGGTTCTTTCGACCATATTTTACCCCCCTACAGTTTGGTGACCCCGACGTGATATGTTTCGAGCAATTCAGTTACAGTTTGGTAAACCGGCGTTGCAAACCATGGTGCGGTGAGTAAGCATTTAAAAATGTAGCTTACATTAATTATATTCCGCCTGGTTCTGTTGGTAGAAACCTATTACTAGTTTCTGATATTAGCTCCTGCATTAAATGAACAAAAATGGAATGGGCAACTGAAGTTAACAATTTACTTAACCTATGGGAAACCGTTAGCGTTAACCGAACGTTATCTGAATTGAGCAAGAAAGACAAGAACGGTCTTAAAACTGATTGTACGCTAGCTGAAATAATTGAACATTGGCGAACAGTAGGAGTCCATAAAAAGAAAGCAGAAAAGAAACAAATGTTGAAGATTACTGTACATCTAATTGGCAAATGTCTTCTCAACTCTGTCCTCAAAGCAGCGACACATTTTTGTGCCTCACGGCAACCCACCGCTAACAAAAGCAGTTCTACTGAGTTTTCAGATACAGACAGTGGAATTGGTGAGCAAATTCCCAAGCCGCGTTCTACAAAGAACCATCGTGCCCCTGATCCGCCACGCATTTCTGTAATAAAAATGGCGACAAAGGTAAATCCCAAGCCCCAGAAGCCCACTACTAGACATTGTAACTTCTGTAAAAGACAAGGACACACCGAAATGCGATGTTGGGATCTTGGCAAAAGTATGCCTATTCCGCCCACACGCTTGTTTTATGCTAACAACAAAGTTAGATTTTGTCGTGCTTGTCTACGAAGTGGTCACACTGAGTCAAAATGTTGGGATCTGGGGAAGGGCAGGCCTCCTCTATTTTACATGCAGCAAATGCTGGGGATACATAGGGCAACAATACCTGTGACTTGAGACTTCCAATTCTACCTTTTCCATTTACTTAATTCAGGTCCAAATTGTGATATTGCTACATTCCTACTGTATTACCTGTGTTTAGTCTTTGTTGTAGTTCAAAGATTTGTTGTGGACAGTTAAGTTGTTGCTGCTCCTGTTCTTGTACCACATGCACACTGTGCATATGGTTTGTCCATCCATGGGTTCCATGTTGGTTTGTGTGGATGATGATGTACCTTTTTGTGTTTGAGTGGTGGTAAATGTTCTAGGTTTTTAGTTAAACTCACAATGGTTCCGGACCTGTAAATGTAGATGGTATAACTTGTATTGTATTACTGTTTAATTTTTTTTCTTTCTTTTGGACCCAAGGACACTGTTTTGTTTTAATTGCACATCTATGTTAGATGATTGTGTACTTCTCATCTATCAAAAGGGAGGACTGTTGTTCACCTATTTCTTCCATTCGAGTTTTAGGACACTGTCTCACTAATTTCCATTTGTATCCAATCCGACTCTCTCAGACCCCAGACCACTCCAAACGCCACTCCAAACTTTACAATTTTCATTGTTAACCAAGTGCTGTGCTCCAATTGTGTTCTGCTGTAACAGGACAAGAACTTAAGTAGCAGGAATATGCTAACCAAGGGCACGTCTACATGCCAATACAAAGGTCCTCTGAGCAATAGCCATGATCCAAAAGTGATCCTCTGAGCAAACAGCCATGGCCATTAGAATCTCAATGCTGACCTGTCTGCAATCAAGTTCTTTTGTCCTTATGGGTGCAGGTTATCACACATTGAACACTGCAGCTTCTGCCTGTGCTTTTGTGTCCAAGAGGAAGGATTGTAAGGCTGGGTGTCAAACCTGCCCCCACCTCTCACATGCTAAAGTTTGGAGTTGCTGGACGGTCTCAACTTGATGGCCCTCACACCCCATTCAAGATCTGGTCTGATTGGTTGTTCTTGTGTATAAAGGGAATTGTAATGCATTGTCCGTTGGATTCTTCATCTCCTGAGATATTCTCCTCAGTTCTCCCTTGTCCTACTGTCCTACTCCCTGCTCACTCTTGCTTTCTCTCTGATTTTACAATGATCACGGTAGAGTAGGTAAGATTTAAAGCCTTCATTTGTAACATGTTTGCCTTGTAATTGATTTCATTCATTTGCAATGTTATTAAATGCGTATTCCTTTTGACCGTACTTTGACCATTCTTGCTCTGATTTAACCCATAGAGTCAAATAACTATCATTTATATTTGTATTGGCATTATTTGGTTCATGCTAATACACTTCAGTTTCCCATCTTCCTTTAAACCATAGGGGAATTCGTTTTGGTTCTTTCGACCATATTTTACCCCCCTACATATCCTTGAAGGCATTTGCTAACTCTGAGCCTTTTACCTCATCCATGACTTCCTCTGTTTGAAATGAGAACACACTTCCTTGTTTTTGAGGTGAGATCCGAGAAGAGGTTCAAACCTGGTTGTGTTCCGTGTGTTCTGGTGTGTTCCGTGGTGTGTTCAAAATCTAGCTCTTAAAAACTCTCAGCGGCTGAATCAGAATGTGTGGAAAAGTTGACCCTGACTTTTAGTACCTAGTATCTCTCAATCCCAGAAAACAAGGTTAGTCATGTTCTTAAATGTTCGGCTGCTTTACACTGCCATGTGCACAGTGTGCGTTGGCCAGTGACATCAAAGACAATCCGCCAGTGTAGACTCTGTTCACTTATCAGTACACTTCCCTGCACTAACTAGAGCATCTTGCCCAATGCCCCCTCTACCCCTATTCACACACCTTTTATGAAAATCACCATGGCAATTATTATTCTCATTATTATTTGTTGTGTCTTGCTACTCTCAAGTGTGCCCAATTCAGGACTTAAGTTTTAATGTGTGTGCCTGTGTTTTGTGTACATGTATTAAAGTGATATTTTGGAGGATAGAAAAAAGATTAACTGTGAGTTATTCTATGAATGTTACATAAAGAAGGGTGTGTATGTGGTGGTGGGGGTGGGGGTCTCTGTGTGTGTGTTCAGCACAGACCCGGCGCCAGACACAAATTCACAGACGGGCATGCCATTGTTTTGGGGGGGGGGCACAAATGTAATAAATCTCATCATGTAACATTATCTTAATTATCTTCCAAATTAGAATTGATTAAATTCATACAGGTCTACACATAACAGGTTTTATTTGGTATTGAACCAGGTAAGTCATCGGTAAGTCATGGACAACTAGCCTACCATTGAGCATAATCGGCTTATACAGAAAATAAAGAGAGGAGCGTTAGGCCTCTTGAACTGCCAAGCATCAACTCAGACAGGTGTCAGTAAGTCACATTTAAGACCTTTTTAAGACATTTTAAGACCATAAAGATTGACATTTAAGACCTACACGACGCATTAGCCAAAACATATTTTTATTTAAATGAATTCAGTCATTGAAAAAGCATTAATTTAATTTACAGATAAAGCAATCCCATTAGTAACCTCATTTCATTCAGCACTAAGTACTAGGGTTGGGGGGGAAATTGATTCACATATGAATTGCAATTCAGTCTTCTAGCTTTTTACAAAGCTTTCAAATCAAGTCAAGTCAGTTTCATTAATGTATTGCTGAATCATCAGGTATCATTAATAATCTCAGGGCATTTTTCATTGAGCGGGTGTACACACCATGCTCTTCATTATTATTAGTTTTTCAAATTCGTATATTTACTCAATGACAATCCTACCTGCCCATTCTGGTGTGTTTGGCTCATGACTGGAGCTTGGTAATGTTACAGTACTGGGCCTGGGCCTGGCTCTTCACTGTAAGCAGCAAACAGGAATACAGGCTGCTGCTATGGAGGACCAAACCTGACATATTTATAAATGATTTAATTAATAAATAAATGTCCACATGCATTTGGACATAAATAAATGAATACATGTATTAATTAACCTAAAGGATGTATTGTCAACGAGTTCATTTCTGCTTGTTTCCCTGATGGCTCAGTGGATAAGCACGTGTACCCTGACAGATAAGGGTTGTGGGTTCAAACCCCATGGAAGGCTGCAATTGTCTTTCCTTGCAGAAATGGTCTCCTTAATGACCTCACGATTAATCTCAAGGATGTATTTTCAACGAGTTCATGTTTCCTTGTGTCCCTGATGGCGCAGTGGATAAGCATGTGTACCATGAGTGTTAAAGGTCTTGGGTTCAAATCCCATGGAAGGCTGCAATGGTCTTTCCTTGCAGAAAAGTCCTCTTTAATGACTTCACACTTCACCTTAAGGATGTATTGTCAACGAGTTCATGTTTCCTTGTGTCCCTGATGGCTCAGTGGATAAGCACGTGTACCATGAGCGTTAAGGTACTTGGGTTCAAATCCCATGGAAGGCTGCGTTGGTCTTTCCTTGCAGAAACTGTCTCTTTAATGACCTCACACTTCACCTTAAGGATGTATTGTCAACAAGTTCATGTTTCCTTGTGTCCCTGATGGCTCAGTGGATAAGCACGTGTACCCTGACAGATAAGGGTTGTGGGATCAAACCCCATGGAAGGCTGCACTGGTCTTTCCTTGCAGAAAAGGTCTCTTTAATAACCTCACACTTGTGTTCAAATGTGGCTGAAGGATCTTCCTACAACTCAATTGTTGCTTTTGGACTTGGAAAAAAAGCTGGACTTATATATAAAACTGATAAAAGGTAAATTTATTTTCCCGGCTCCCGAAATCCCCTCTCCCAACTGTCTTTCCTGGTGGGACAGTCGGGTACTGACAAAGACAGTTGGGTGATCCCGGCTGGCAGTCGGGGAGTCTGGACAGTCGGGGGAGTGCGCTGCGGTCACAGGGATCTGGGCTCACGGATCTGATTGGCACCACGCCCTGTGCTTCATCTGAACCCACGACACCAGCCCCCGACACCTTGGGGGCGTCCTTAGAGCAAGCTCAGTCAAAGGATTTCTCAGGGTTCGAGGGTTTGGGTGGATTTGATCCCATGCCGTTGAGATTTGCTTGTCCGCATGCTTATCCATTAGGCCACTGGGGCCCCATACCTCCGGCATGTGAAGGTAGCATTTATCTTTTAAAAAGTGCTCTGCTTAAAGAGACACTAACATGTTTTGCATGCCAGAAAGCAAGCATGGGGTACACTGCCTCCAGCCAGATTTGAACCGGAGGGGTCAGGACTCAAGATCCCATGCACAGCCACTCTGAGGCCAGCAATTCAGGCCTTGCTGAATTTCCCTCGGAATCAATTATGTCTTTATGAATTCCACTTGAAGACATAAGTTCAATGTTCAATTGAAAGCTTTCATTTAAAAGTACCTTGGGGGATGTGATCCCCCAACCTCGTGATCTGTAGTCATACTCTCTAACCATTTAGCCAACCTTACAACCACAATAGTTGCATGTGGACAGTCACACTTTGTCATAATCACTCATTTGTGAACCACACCTGGCAATCGTTTGTGTTGATTGGCAATCAGATCACAGTGCTTTCAAAACTAAATAGGCCTTAATGGGAATCTTATGGATCCAGAACATAGAACATGTTGATTTCATTTGCAGCAACTCATCATGATTTTCTTAACAGTCTTTGCTCTGTCTAGAACAAATCTGGGAGAGAGAAGGCTGCTCTTTGGCATGCAATTATTCCTGTATTTCTTCATCTCAATATGTTAATGAGATGTGTCCATCAAAAAAATTGGTCTTCAGGAAAAAATATCCTTCAATCCTTAGCATCTGAAACCCTGATAAACACTGAGTCAACTCAAAATTGACTGAAATAACTGGAACTGTATTGCACTACTGAATGAAGAAAATGAATAGAGCGTCAATTCTCATTTGAAACGTATTGCTGTGCATTTATTTCAATGCTCAACAGTAGCAATAGTACATTAATATCCTAATAGTAATCATAAAATTAACATTCAGTATGCTAAAACAAACATTGTGTCATGATACAAAGCAACCTGCATATCATACAACTTGCATATTTTATTGTTTCTACTGTGAGCTGTAATTTGCTTATTTTACATGAGCACCCGAACTTGGAACAAAGTTTGGTGAACATTCAGTTTAAAAAGCATGCTCTTGCAAGCAGCAGTACTATTTGTAGGGTTCAGTGCCACTAGTTATGAAAATTTGAGTGGTATGACAAATAGGTAGTTGCAATTCTGTCTTTATTGTACAGTTGATGGTATTAGTTCAACATTCAAATATATGTATAAAACAAATAAATAACTCGTTTTAACAACTATTGATGCAGCAATATTCCAATGTCTTTCTTTGACATTAGACTGCATGGATGCATAAGGAAGGGTTCAGTCCTTGTGATAACCAGAAATCAGAGACTTTATACATACCATCCAAGAGTATCTAAGGTCTTCTAAAGCTAAGGGTTTGAAACTCCAGGTCCACATAACAGAGCCAAAAGTGGGTCCTCTATTAACGTAGTATGTACCAAATGCTTTACTCTTCACCAGACGCTTTGCTGTTTAGATGTAAACTTTGGGAAAACAGAGAGAATTAACATCCACAACAGAGTAAGAAGATTGGGTGGACTTTTTCCCAGGATGCAGAATAAAAAAAGAAGAAGAAATACATTAGCATTAGCCTACAGCATGCCATCTGAAACGTCTTTTTGCTGAAATTCAGACACAGTCGTGTCGAGCTGCAGGAACTCAAGACCTTAAAACAAAATGTTTTTGGAGACGACAAACATTCTGTAAAACATTATATTGCTATTGAAAAATGATTGTAACCTGAAACTGAATTTGTTACAAGGTTAATTTCAACAGATCTTGAATCCTTGAGACGTGACACCAAACTTTGTAAACATACTATAGGCATAATTACGGTGGCCCTGAAGTGCAAAACACACCCCCT
>CAEFZP010001316.1:0-42580 GCA_903064625.1 Mallotus villosus | reverse complement strand
AATGGACATTTCACATCCCAAGAAGGAGGTAGGAACATCCCAATGGGGGACAGAAGTCCAGAAGCCGAATTAAAAAAGAAGCAACAGTTTGAGCAAAGACCAAAAAAAAACAAAAAAGTGAGTGAATTACAAACCACGAATTGCATGGAAATAGGCAAGAGACCAGAAGACAAAATGATGTACGTAAAAAAAAAGAATACATAGAGCATCGACAACATCCATTAGATATAAGATAACATCACTGGTTAAGCAGAAATGATGGATTGAATGGCCCTGCCAATTCCACAAGAACCAATCTGTTACAAGGCAATGAAATTGGATGATCAGAACTTGAGCAACTGAAAACAGCAGGGCACCATGATTAGGAGGAGAGCAGAGAGCAAAGCCAATAACCACATATTTTCTGTCAACATTTTTATTAATCCACTAATTTAACACAATTTATTTATTTATCATAAATCTCACCTTATAAAAAGCATTTTACTTCTTCATTGATTTCGGCTCTTCTCTCTGCAACTCTGGTCCAATCACTGTTGTCAGTTTCAAAGGGACAACAAGGACAATCCTATTTTTGTTCAAGTGCCATCACCCGACTTACGTCTTTCCAGTTTATTACTTTGCAATCGCATTCCACTACATTCTCCTTCTTGAGTTTTTTTATTTATCGCAGGAGGTGGAAAAATGAACCGCTTTCACAAGGCTACCACCTGAGTTTTGACAAGGGTTAGCAAAACTTGTATGCCAACCCAAGTACAGATAATGCGTGTATCAGCAAATGTTAAACCTGAGAAGGATTTGTATTCAGCACAGGGGCACTGCTTTGCAAAGACCCCAGTTCTTTGCTTCTTCCTTTTTTTCCCTCCCTCCTTTCTTGGCCCCCTTGCTTCCCTCTTCCCCGTTCTTCGGTTTGCTTCCTTCTGCCTCCCATTTTTCGTTGTACGCCCCTCCCTTTCCCCATTTACTGTTGCCCCTTTCTTAGCAGCTCTTCCCTCCACCTGTCTGTTCCTCTGTCAGCCCCGTTCATCCTGCGTTTGCATCCCCCCCCATCTGCCCCCTTGTCTAGGTTTCAGGCTAATTCCTGGGTTGCCGCTCCTTGGGTCTTATACCGGCGACGCAGAGGGAGGCTCCCCGAATAGAGGGAAGCGTTTCGTTTATCATGAGTCATGTTGTTCACGGCTTAGTTTGGTTGAAGTGTGAGTATCCTAAGTTAAAGAAAGTCTGGGTCTATCATCGGTCTCTGCTCCACGAGTAGGCCGCTCAATAGTGTAAATGACCCCAATTCTGTTGTCTTCGGTCTGGCCGGATATTTTTTGCATGGCCTCAACGCTGTTAAATCCATGAGTCTTGTGGTGAGGTGAACCTTTACCTCATAGAGTCCTTTCTCGTGAAATTCCCTAGAAGGCTTTTTCAACATCCTGGGGGCCATCATCCTGCTCTCCTGGGTCAAGTACTTTGTTTTGTCTTACTTCTCTTCTGTTAACCTTATGTCTGATTATTGGTCTGCCGTCCACACTGTCCCACCCTCTATGCTAGGCGGCTCACCTGCGCCTCTAGGCTTTTCATTTGCCCAAGATGGACAAAACCGTCAGCTGCAAACTCTTTGACGGGCCGGGCAATCTCTTTGCCTATCTTTTTAAGGTGAGATCGTTTGATTGTATGAGACCATCAACCACCTAACTTTTCAGCATGCTATGGATTTCCCATGTGGGTCCCATGGGAGTCGCTCCTGATTCTTGTGCGGTGTAGTGTGTTTACCCTTCTTATGGACACCGATGTTTCCCCGCACACTAATCCCGTCTTACCTTACTACGGGGTTTCTGGGCATTATTGCTCGCCCCCAGTTGGTGGTTTCTTGAATGCAGTTGTGGGGTTCGCTTCCTCCGGATAAGCTCTGTCTCCTCTGGCTTTGTTTTCTTGCATTGATGCAAGGTACTTCCGCTTCATTAATGGCAGAAATTGTGGACACCACTTCAACAAAAAAGGCCGCGCCTCAGGTTCTTGCCACAGTTTCCAAAAACCTTTCCTCAGGGCATGATGTTTAGCCCACCATCTCGTCTCTCCAATTGTTGAGATGCGTTTGTGCCTCTTGTCCTGGCTCTCGGTCTCCCACACACTCACTCTTGTGTATGAGTCCCTGATGAATACGGCAATGTCGTTCAGCAGGTCAAATAGTGATCCACTTTCAATGACGCTATGGGTGGTATCGGACAATACAAGGTTCAAGACATGTGCATAGCACCACACATGCTGATGGGTGGGGTTTTTGGATGCCATTAATGCAGAGAAACCTCTGTATTGACCCTGCATATTAGAGGCTCCATCTGTGGCGTTTCCAATGCACAGGCCTATGTCCAATTGCAGACTCTCAAGGACTTCTGTTAACAGCGTCACGAACGACTGTCCTGTAGTTGTGCTGCATTGTACGACTGCAACCAGCCTTTCATGGACTGCATCCGTCACAAACCTCAAAATCACAGAACACTGCTCTCTCCCTGTAACATCTTGTGTTGTGTCGAGCTGCACAGAATACATTCCGGCTTTTTTGATGTCTGCTGAGATGCTCTCTTGAATTAAATGCTTGATAGCATCGATTACTGCATCCACAGTTGTTTTGGACAGGAGGGTAATGAGAGAGCCTCTGCCTTGTGTGCCTGAAGCATGGATCTGCTTGCTTTTCTCAATTACACTGCTGAGGTGCTCCTTTAAACACACATCATATTTCCCCAACAATATAATAAGTTCTAGGAAATTGCCATGGTCGAGACTGTTGATGTCCAAGGTGTACGCAGCTTCATTGTGCTCCTGCCTGTAGCTTAAGCCTCTCTTCCCTAAGACTTTCACAACCTCCACCACACGTTCCAACACCTGACGTCTCTTCTTCACCTGCTCACGGTGTCCTTTCAGCTGTCTTCCCTCAAGGAGGTGATCAACACTTGCTCTGGAGCAGTTTAATACATATGCCTCAGCACACTGTCTATGTGCCATGCCTCTCTCATGCTCCTCTATTCTTTGGTGCACATGCCTCCAGTCTGTCATGCCTCCAATGAAAGAACTTGGGTCATTGGGCTTGCTAAAAGCAAGGCAAAGAAAACAAAATAAAGCATTACGTTCATCACTATAAGTCAGCCATTTCCATGCCATGTCGTCCGTTCTTGTGAAGAGCCTCTGGATGACAGGGTTTGTGGCATTCTGCTGTGGGTGAAACTTAAAGAATTCCTGCCTTTTTGTGGAATGAGGGCGGCTAAAATAGTCTACAACTGCCTGATCTTCCTGTGACTCCTCCACTCCTACTCCAACAGTCTGACTTGATTAAACATAGAGAAAGAGAGAGAGACAGGAGCATTAATTTCACTAGTGTTATTTCTCTGGTTACCTACTAATGAATAATCATTATTAGCAATTAGAAATAGCAATATTTCACTATTACATGATAATAAATAATAACTGTAAGCTATAACACCTGCAAACTATAACATAATAGCAAGCAAGCTAAAATAACACTGTAAATTGGACACAAAGTCTACTCATAGCGCACACACACACACACACACAAAAGAAATATTAGAACACATGTTTTCTCCAGGGAATACATGTTTGTCTAAATTTTGTTTATTAAGCTGGCTCACAAACAAGTTTTATCTATGTTTTCATGTCCCAAAAAAGCTGTTTACCCATAAAGCCTAAAAATAATTTTTTCCCTTGTCTGACAACACTGTCCAGCGCCGTATCTCTGACATGGCATTGGATGTGAAGGAGCAGGTGCTGGACGGTATTCGTGAGAGTCCTTACTTCTCCATTCAAATTGATGAGTCCACCGATGTTGCTAACTGCGCACAGTTGATGACTTACGTGCGCTACATCAGAGAGCTCAATGTCCAGGAGGAGTTTCTGTTTTGTCATTCTCTGACAGCTCACACCACGGCAGAAGAATTATTCAAGGCCTTGAATGATTTCATTGAGAATAACACCATTGATTGGAAGCGGTGCTGTGGCATATGTAGCGACGGGGCAAGGGCAATGACAGGTCGCCACAGTGGTCTGGTGAAAAGAGTGCAAGATGTTGCTCCCGCTGCTGTTTGGAGTCACTGCATCATCCATCGACAGGCCTTGGCAGCCAAGAAGATGCCCGAGGAGCTGCGTGCGGTCCTGGGTGAGGCAGTAAAAATAGTCAACCTGATCAAATCCCGCGCCCTGAATGCGCGTCTGTTTTCCATCCTCTGCGAAGAGATGGGCGCACACTTTCGCCAGCTACTCCTGCACTCAGAAGTGCGCTGGTTGTCCCGGGGCAAGGTCCTCACCCGCCTGTGTGACTTGCGTGAGGAAGTCCTCCTATTTCTCACCGAAATCAACTCTCCGTTGGTGAAACACATGGAGGACATGAGCTGGGTGGCAAGGTTGGCCTATTTGTCTGATATCTTTGAAAAGATAAATGTGCTCAACACTTCCCTGCAGGGAAAGGAGTGCCATGTCTTTATGGTAAACGATAAAGTCACTGCATTCAGGAAAAAGTTGGACCTGTGGTGTGCTCGCCTGGAACAGGGCTCAGTGGAAATGTTTCCAACCCTGGAGTACGTTTTGGAGAACGCAGGACTGGCCGTTGCCTCTGTGCAGCA
This sequence comes from Mallotus villosus, assembly GCA_903064625.1. NCBI lineage: Eukaryota > Metazoa > Chordata > Actinopteri > Osmeriformes > Salangidae > Mallotus > Mallotus villosus. The sequence continues at coordinate 37,967 of CAEFZP010001316.1, read as the reverse complement.
GGTTGCCACTGTGCATTTGAAGGGGTTGCGCGATCAGCTTCGGGATTATTTTGGAGAAGACACCAAGGCGAATCAATGGGTTAGAAATCCATTCATCTTCCCATCAGAGCTCCGTGATGGATTAAGCATCCAAGAGGAGGAGGCCCTACTTGACCTGAGCTCCAACATGGAATTGCAACAGAAGATCCGTGAAGTGTCGCTTGCACACTTTTGGCTGTCTGTGGAAACAGAGTTTCCGTCACTCTCCATAAGGGCTATGCAAGTACTGATCCCATTCACGTCCACTTACTTGTGTGAGTGCGGGTTTTCTGCCTTGACCCTGATCAAAAACAAGTACCGGTCGAGGCTGCATGTCGAGGGCGACCTGCGCTTGTTCCTGTCGTCACTACAGCCCCGCATCCACCGGATGTGTGCAGCGAAGACGCAGACTCACTGCTCCCATTAGCCTAGGTAGAGAGAGCCAGCCTAGAGGTAGAGAAGAACATTAACATGTTCTCCGTTCTGTTTTGTAAAGTGATAGATATGAGATCAAATTTATTTTTGTTCGTTTTTTACTTCAGAAACATGCACAAATAGCATTGAAGTGTAATTAATCATCAATCATATTAGCCTATTGATTTTTAATAAAATGAGAGATCGTAAAGAGAGTAGTGCCTGCTAAATGACTTAGGGCTTGTGTTCAAAATAAACTTTTTCAAACCCTTTGCAACTATTTACTTTTAACACAGTGTTCCTTCTATTATTAATTAAATTAATATCCATATCTAATCATGATAGTTAGGTTGCTATACTGTAGTTACCTTGGCCACGTGCTCTTCCTTGTAGCCTATATCTCACGATTTGACCCTGCATTAATTTAGAAATACCAAAAAAAAGGATCAGTAGCCTAGAAAGAGACAAAATATTCAAACGGAATCTTATACCGAATTTTCTTTTAAACATTTAAAACTGAAAGCATGCAGCCAAGGTGCTCTCCACCTTTATTTCTTAGGGGCTATTTATAAACTATTTGATAAATCTTATATAAAAGCATAATATAATGTAAAGTAACAGCTAGCTGGCGTCAGTTACTTGTAAATAGATAATGTTTAAGAGTAAAATCTCAATTTAGCTTGCACATAAGTTATAACATATTTGAGTTTGCTAACATTAGCAATAACGTCAGCTAGTTCGAAGTGTAGCCTATGCATAGGCTAAGCATTACATTAGCAGCACATTTCACGTATTTAAGAATGATTAAACATGGACTTACCTGCAAGTGATGCATGGGTATCATCTCGCAGTATTTTTTATTTTCTCTGTTCCTGACTCCTGCCGTCTTTTCGAGGCCATTTCCCAAAAATGCCTACTTTCAAACCTCGTCAGGCGCAATCCAACAGACCACTGGGGCCAGTATTTCATATTATTTTAATAAATAATAAATAATTAGGCTAAGTGAAATTTTCGGCGCGCGCTTGGCGCGCGCATTAAACCTGCATCATAGTACCACCAAGAAAACAAAACTACTTTCACCCCTGGTAAGTAGGCTTACTGTTGGCCATGTTGCGCTTCGCTCCGCAGCTTCACTCGTTGTAAACCAACCAATCAGCGCGCAGCTTATCTATATATTCATGAACATACCATAGAAAGAAGAAACCCTCTTGTTTTATTCCAGGGCTATTTCACAGGGTGCATTAGGGCGCATAGAACAGCACCCGGAACATTTTCAGCCCAACCAATGTTAGATACCCTATTGGGAGACCTTAAGGAACAGTGTGAAATATGCCCAAAAAATCATTCTATGACCCCGTTAAAATGGGGGAGGCCCCGGTGACTTGATGTTCTCTCAAGGGAGGCTCACTGTCTTACACTTTGAAAACCCCTGGTCTAAATCATCTATGACGTAACAGAACTTTTGGCATTTAGAATCCACAGTTTTGCATAAAACTGTCTTGTTAGACATAAGTCATCTAGTTGCCTGATATAATTTCCAATGAGATAGTCACCGAAAAAATGAATCAGCCTTCTAGACGTCTAAAAGCTTCCTTGTATGTAGGAGACATACACCAACATGTTACCGAGGCAATGCTCTACAACCACTTCAGTCCCGCCGGGACTATCCACTCTATCCGCGTCTGCAGAGACAGGGTCACCAATCGCTCTCTGGGTTATGTGTAGCGTTAGACATTTCTGCAGCAGTCTATCGTTATAACAGTCACCAATGTGGTTAGCTAGTACCTACTAGTAGTTAGCATTCACGGGAGAAAAGAGTACAGACTACCATTCTCTTTGGTCTGGAAACTCACAACTGACCGTTTATTCAGCACGTGCTCACAATAGCATTTCAGTGCACGCAGGCACACATGTTATAATGTGACGTCATTTGCATAGGCTATTTAACATGGCTTTGCTATATTATTAAATATGCTCAACACTCCCACTCAAAGACATGTGTATAGCTTTCTATAGTTGTAAATAGAAACCAAAAATACATAACTCCAAAATAAAACATTTGGCATACTGGCAGTGTTCTAAACTTCAAAACATTTACACCTGTCAGTTCATATTACTCTCCAAACAAATATCCCTTGAAACTCTCAAACTTAGCCTTTGTCACTGGCTTGGTAAGTACATCAGCTACCATGTCTGCAGTAGGACAGTATTCTATAGATATTTTACCTTCTGCGTGTGCAGACCGTACAAAGTGATACTTTATATCGATGTGTTTGCTTCTCTGTCTGCATACTGGGTTCTTAGATAAAGCTATCGCCCCCTGGTTGTCCTCATATATCTTGACTGGTATATGCTGGTTACTACTATCAATCCCTTTAAGTAGTTGTACAAGGTACAAACTCTCTTGAGTAGTGGCTGCTAGTGCCATATACTCAGCTTCGCAGGTGGATAATGCCACCGTTGGCTGTTTTCTACTCTTCCACGATATAACTGGACCATTCTCAGTTAAGCTGAAACAGTATCCACTTGTGCTCCTCCTATCATCCTTATCAGCTGCCCAATCAGCATCACTATATCCCTCCAGCTGTAGTAGGCTTTCCTCACATTTCTGGTAGTGTAGTTCTTGATCCATAGTACCCTTTAAGTACCTCATAATGTGTTTTGCTGTAGCCCAATGCTGTTGCTTTGGTTCTGCTAGGTATTGAGATAGTTTACTAACAACCCAGCTCAGGTCAGGTCTGGTACATGTCATAATGTATATCAAACTTCCTACTATCTCTCTATATCCTGTTGAATCAATAACTTCACCCTCACTGTCGAAGTTTAACTTTTGCTCACATGGGGTGGATCTCGGTTTGCATTCAGACATTCCAAATTTCGCTAATATCTTCTCTACGTGTCTCTTTTGAGTCATTTTGATCTCTCCCTCACTCTGTCTGAAATCGATACCCAGGAAGTGTTTAAGTGGACCCATATCTTTCATCTTAAACCTTCTCTTCAACATTTCTTTTACATCACTGAGTAAGGTGTTGTTACTCGCTGCTATGATTAAGTCATCTACCCATACTAACAGAATCACTTTCTCCTTCTCAGATTTTCTGCTGTAGACACAATGATCAGCATCATTTTGCACAAAACCATTCTCTGTAAGGTGATCATGCAGTAACATGTTCCAGTTACGCCCGGACTGTTTTAAACCATACAATGACTTGTTGAGTTTACACACTAAGTGTTCCCCTGTTTTTGACTTGATCTCAAAACCTTCCGGTTGCTCCATATATACCTCACAGTCTATTGGAGCATGGAGGTAAGCAGTCTTCACATCCATTTGGTGTAGGGTAAGATCCTCCTGTACAGCCACCTGCATTAATGCTCGTACAGAGGTCATGTTGGCTGTCGGTGAAAAGGTCTCTATATAATCAATCCCTTCCACTTGACTATACCCCTTTGCAACATATCTGGCTTTACAAGTCTCAGATCCATCTGGGCTCTCTTTCACTGCATATACCCAGCGACCTCCCACTGCTTGTTTGCCTCTTGGCAGTGGGGTCAGAGTGAAAGTCTCATTCTCTGTCAAAGAATTCATCTCCTCTTTCATCGCGTCAGCCCACATTTTTGACTTCTTAGAGTCCATTGCCTCTTTCAGTGTTTTAGGTACATCATAAGCTACTCTGTAGAAATAATCTACATTTTCACTTTCGTCATTACACTCAGCTTTACACTGGTACTCTTTTAAGTATTCTGGAGCCTTTCCCTGTCTCGTAGGGTATCTCTTTTCTCCCTCTTCTCTCTGAGTACTATCTGTCTGGCTCGGACCTGCCTCAGCAGTCTCCTCAACATTTGACTCTTTACTCTCCTTAGGCTGTCCCTGATTGACTCTCTTCGGTGGTGTATCTCCATAACTCTCAATGTCTTCCCCCATGTCACAATCTGTCTGAGTCTGGCTATCTGCGCTACCTTTGGTGATGAATTTCACCAGCCTATGTTTTAGGACTTTTCCTGTCTCAGGATAATACACGTTATATGCTGGACTATATTTGTCATAGCCTACAAGGATCCCCTTTTTGCATCTAGAATCCAGCTTTTTCTTATCCTGCTGATATGCGTAGCATTCAGAGCCAAATATATTCATGTTAGATAGGTTAGGTGTTTTTCCTGTGAAAACACGGTAAGGTGTCTGCTCTAGCCGCTTACTGTAGCACCTGTTGCGGATTTGAGCTGCTGTCTGTACAGCATATGTCCATAATTGCTTTGGGAGGTTACTCTCCAATAGCATGCATCGAGACATCTCAAATAAGGTTCTCCAACCTCTTTCGGCAGTTCCATTCTGATGAGGTGAGTAGGGTGCACTCTTCTCATGCCTTATCCCGTTACTCCTAAGTAAAGACTGAAACTCCTGCCCGGTAAACTCTGTGCCGTTATCAGACCTTATGCACTTTACCTTTCCATATGGAGCTACATCTGCTATGAATTTTTCTGTAGCTTTTGTCGTGTCACTCTTTGCTTTAATAAAGTATGGAAAAATCATCCCACTGTAATCATCAGTAAATGCTATTGCATATCTGTACCCATCTTTATCTGCTGGTTCTATAGGACCGCATAGGTCTGTGTGAACTAGCTCTAATACAGTTGTAGCTTTAGTGTCTGCCTGTCTGTTTCTGCTTTGTGTAAATTTGCCCTGTGTGCATATTTCACAGTTTTGATTGGACTTGTCATGTTTCCCTTTTATAGACATCCCTTTAACCACCTTTTCTAATTTTGCAACATCCTCAAAATTGCAATGACCAAGTATCCTATGCCACGTTTGAATGTCATGACAACCATACACTTCATCAACATTTTCATCCTCTACAGTGCTAAGGTAATACAGCCTACCATACACGTCCATTTTGAACTTGGTACCGTCCTTGTGGACCAGCCAGTCATTACCGTCCTTGAAGCGGACCTCAGCTCCGTTGGCTGTCGCTGCTTTGACTGAAAAGATGTTTTGTGGAAACGATGGGATGTAGAGTGCTTGCTTGAGCCTCGTTTTCACCTGTCGCCCCTCGCTGTCCAGCAAGTAGACTTCGGCGTCTCCCCTCATCTTCGCCATCCCGCTCACCTTCGATCCGTCGGCAAGCTCGATCGTGTGGTCCTCGGGTCTGAAGCTCTTGTCAACTGTTTTGAACTTTGTGACGTCGTTGATCATGTGCGTTGTGGCGCCGCAGTCGACCATGAGACCCTTCTTGTTTCCTCTTTGTGTAGGACAGTCACTCATCCTGAAACAAAAAGATGTAGGCTCTGCCTCTGCCTCTCCATCAGCTTTCCTCATATGGTCACGGCCTTGTCCTCGGCTGCGTCCCCTTCCTCGCTGTGGTGTGTCCCATTTTCGTTCCTCTCTTCTCACCTGGTTTTTTTTATTTTTATTTATCCTTTATTTAACCAGGTTAGTCTCATTGAGATTAAAATCTCTTTTACAAGAGAGACCTGGCCAAGATGGACAGCAGAACACAGTTACACATAAAACACAATATAAAATACAAGTTCGATATTAAGTACAGTTGTAAATCATAAAAATAAGATACTTAACTAAAAACATTCACAATTTCCGATGGAGTCCAACTTCAAACTCTTAACAACAGCCTTAAATTCGTTTAGAGTTACTAGGTCCTGAAGCTTAAGATGCTTTTGCAGGTTATTCCATGACGACGGCGCAACAAACTTAAAAGCTGTTTTACCCAGCTCTGTACGAGCTTGAGGAACAGTCATGAGCACCATGTCCTGAGACCTTAACGCATGGGGGACACATTTTCTGGACATATACGATGATAAATAACAAGGGAGTTTACCTAAGATCGCCTTGTAAATAAAAACATACAAGTGACTAAGTCGTCTCATAAAAAGAGAAGGCCAGTTTACTCTTGAGTACAGTGTACAATGATGGGTTAAGGCTCTGCTGTTTGTAATGAACCTCAAGGCTCCATGGTATACAGTGTCCAACATATGTAGACAGTGAGCTGATGCATTCATGTACAACAGATCACCATAATCAAGAACCGGCAAGAAGGTAGCTTCGACTAATCGTCGTCTGGCCTCGAGAGAGAAACATGACTTATTCCTAAAGTAAAAACCTAACTTTAGTTTCAGTTTTTTCACCAGGTTTTGTATGTGGGTTTTAAACGAGATGTGGTCATCAATCATAAATCCCAAGTATTTGTAAGTAGTTACAACCTCAATTTCATTACCTTGGGAAGTTAACATTTTCTGATTTAACACAATCTTTCTGGAATTTGAAAATACCATAAGTTTGGTTTTATCAGCATTGAGAACAAGCTTCAGTTGACAAAGCTGAGCCTGCACTTGATCAAAAGCACTTTGCATATAAACAAAAGCCTTACTGAGCGAGGATGCACAACAATAAATTACACTGTCATCCGCATAGAAATGGAAAGCTGCATTTGGGACATTTTGTCCAAGGCTATTAATATACAAAGTAAATAATAGCGGTCCCAGAACTGAACCCTGGGGAACTCCCTTAGGCACTGTAAGCATCTCTGAAGTAAATCCATCAAACTGAGTAGCCTGAGTTCTGTCAGTGAGATAGTTGACAAACCATCCCACAGTATGATCAGAGAAACCAATCTTAATAAGTTGCTGTATCAGAATGTGATGGTCCACAGTGTCAAACGCTTTAGATAGATCAATAAAGAGAGATACACAATGTTGTTTTTTATCTAGAGCTTCTATGATGTCATTTAAAACTTTCATGGCAGCAGTAGTGGTGCTATGATTTTTTCGGAACCCTGATTGATATACAGATAATATTTGATGAGTATGGACATAATCTTTAACCTGCTCACTAACCAGGGATTCCATGACTTTTGATAACACTGAGAGGTTTGAGAGTGGTCTGTAATTATTTAAAATGTTTGGATCCCCTCCTTTTAGTAGAGGTAGAACATAAGCAGCCTTCCAGATCATAGGGATTTTGTTTGAAGCCAATGAGAGATTAAAAAGATGTGTCAATGGTTCAGCTATTAGGTCTGCTGCTAATTTCAAAAACCTTGGTTCCAAGTGATCCGGACCAGATGGTTTTCTAGGGTTCAAATGCTTTAAGGCTTTGTGAACCTCAGCAACAGTAAAAGGGGTAAGATTAAAAATGTGGTGTACATCACTAGCATTGTTACCCACATTTACAGATTGCACTGCAGAATGTGAGGCAGAATTGAACAAAAACCCAGAAGAAATAAAATGCTCATTAAAACAGTTTAACATTTCAACCTTATCATGAACAGTAATGGAGTCTTTGACTATACAAGAGGGTAATTCATATGAGTTTTTAGACGCAGATAATGATTTTATTGCTTTCCAGAATTTTCTCGGATCATTCAAATTTTCTGTTGTGATGGTTAGATAATATTCAGATTTGGCTTTCCTGACTAGAGAAGTAAATTTGTTTCTCAGCTGACGAAAGAGAAGCCAGTCAGCCTCAGTACCTGACTTCCTTGCCTTTGCCCAGGCCGCATTACGTTCATGAAGCAGGACAGAAAGATCAGCTGTGAACCAGGGGTTATCCCGACCCTTAATTCTAAACTCCCGCATAGGAGCATGTTTGTTTAGAATTTCATGAAAGGTCTCATGGAAAAATGACCAAGCCATTTCAACATCATCAATAAGGGCAATTCTGCTCCAGTCAAATAGATATAAATCATATAGAAAACCCTGCTCAACAAACATCTTCAAATTACGCCTTTCAACAAAACGAGGTTTACACTTAACAATCTTAGTGTCTCTTATTGCTGCTATCACACAGTGATCACTTACATCATTAGGGAAAACACCTGTAGCAGAATATTTAAAAGGGACATTAGTCAAAATTAGATCAATAAGGGAGGATTTCTCAGGACATTTTAGGTTTGGTCTGGTGGTGGAGGTAATTATTTGTGTCAGATTTAAAGAATCACACTGTGCTTTAAATGCATCAGACACTGGCGTCAACCAATCCCAGTTAAGATCACCAACCACAACAATTTCATTATACTGCAATTGTGACAGACGTTTCACCAGTGTGGACAATGAATTACCCACTGCAGATGGAGGTCTGTAACAACCAACTATCATGATATGATGGTCTTTCGTAACTTCAAAATTTAAGGCCAGGAGCTCAAATTGTTTACTGAGGGATTCAGTGAGCACTAAATTAACATTCAATTTTCGTTTGGTGTAAATAGCAACACCACCCCCCTTATTAGGGCGGTCAGCTCGAAAAACATTATATCCATCAATGCATATATCCTTATCATGAACAGATTTAGTTAACCAAGTTTCAGATAAAACAACAATATCAGCATCAGTTGAATTAACCCAAATCCTTACCATGTCCAATTTGGAGATTAAACTCCGCACATTAAGATGAATGATACCAAGGCCTGACCTAGATTTAAAGTCTGCAGGTGTGTCACATTGCTGAGGCATATCAGGGCCAGGATTTGGCTGAACATTTCCAGATATAAGTAACAGCAGCATGACCATGAGTCTATGCCTAGTTGACCTGCCTGACATAGGCCTTTCATTTTTTGAATGTAAAGAGCTTACAAAACCAGGGAGTGAATTTACAGAGATATTAAACCAGTCTTTCAGAATGAAAAGGCAGTTAAGGCGGAGGAAATTCACTTCATTAAATGAGCATAGGGATAAGTGCACAGGTATAATAGCTTTCAATTTGAGTGGGACAGAGAGTGTATCCCTATGTGAACAGTCTAGAGGAGGAACTAGTACATTGTCAGCCTCACTTGCTGAGCAAGGCCCAACATCCACATAGTCAATGAAAGTCATCAGGCTAAGAAAGGCTAAGATTAGCTTCATTTTCACTGTATGTAACAAATGTGTGGATTTTAGAATAAGTGACTGCTAAAGTGAACCAGGCGCATGCAGTGCCAGCACACGTGTGTGTAGTGTGTGAGAACCAGGACAGATAAGATGGTAGGATGAGACAAGCAGTCAGGAGAGGACAGGCTGCATGCCTGCATAAACCACTTCAGTTTTGTACTCTCAGCAGGTGGCAACTTGAGCTCAGAATATTAGCCCTTAGGACTGCAGGTAGCTAGCATCAGCTCACTCAGGGCATCCAGCAGGTAGCTAGCATCAAGGCATCCAGCAGGTAGCTAGCATCGGCTCACTCAGGGCATCCAGCAGGTAGCTAGCATCAGGGCATCCAGCAGGTAGCTAGCATCAGCTCACTCAGGGCATCCAGCAGGTAGCTAGCATCAGGGCATCCAGCAGGTAGCTAGCATCAGCTCACTCAGGGCATCCAGCAGGTAGCTAGCATCGGCTCACTCAGCAGGTAGCTAGCAGTGCCTCAGTTGGTAAAGTAGAGGCGTGCTTCAGTTGGGAATCGAGGGCCTCAGTGAAGTAGAGGCAGTGCCTCAGTTGGGAAAGTAGAGGCAGTGTCTCAGTTGGGAATCGAGGGCCTCAGTGAAGTAGAGGCAGTGCCTCAGTTGGGACAGTAGAGGCCATGCCTCAGTTGGGAATCGAGGGCCTCAGTGGGAGAGGCAGTGCCTCAGTTGGTAAAGTAGAGGCCGTGCTTCAGTTGGGAATCGAGGGCCTCAGTGAAGTAGAGGCAGTGCCTCAGTTGGGAAAGTAGAGGCAGTGCCTCAGTTGGGAATCGAGGGCCTCAGTGAAGTAGAGGCAGTGCCTCAGTTGGGACAGTAGAGGCCATGCCTCAGTTGGGAATCGAGGGCCTCAGTGGGAGAGGCAATGCCTCAGTTGGTAGAGGCAGTGCCTCAGTTGGTAGAGGCAGTGCCTCAGTTGGTAGAGGCAGTGCCTCAGTTGGTAGAGGCAGTGCCTCAGTTGGTAGAGGCAGTGCCTCAGTTGGGGAAAAAGAGGCAGTGCCTCAGTTGGTAGAGGCAGTGCCTCAGTTGGTAGAGGCAGTGCCTCAGTTGGTAGAGGCAGTGCCTCAGTTGGTAGAGGCAGTGCCTCAGTATATAGGAAGTCCTATATCAATAGAGCTTAGGGGCACTGTCTGCCTTGAGCTACACTCATCTAGATAGGCATGGCTGCAGACACTTATTCACATACAGGATTGCACCTCCATGCGGTGCAGTGGCACGGGGACACACAGCGCTTTGCAGTCACGGTCACTCATTCACGATAGATAAGGCTTAGGAGCACTGTCTGCTCTGAGCTACACTCGTGAAGGTACTCATGGCTAGATAAAGCTTAGGAGCACTGTCTGCTCTGAGCTACACTCGTGAAGGTAATCATGGCTAGATAAAGTTTGGAGCACTGTCTGCTCTGAGCTACACTCGTGAAGGTAATCATGGCTAGATAAAGCTTAGGAGCACTGTCTGCTCTGAGCTACACTCGTGAAGGTTAATCATGGCTAGATAAAGCTTAGGAGCACTGTCTGCTCTGAGCTGCACTCGTGAAGGTTAATCATGGCTAGATAAAGCTTAGGAGCACTGTCTGCTTTGAGCACACTTGAGTAGGTCAATCATAAGCTTAGGAGCACTGTCTGCTCTGAGCTACACTCTATTCGGTCAAACATTTGCAACACGAAGCTCGTTCACAACAGATAAAGTTTAGGAGCACTGTCTGCTCTGAGCTTCACTCGTATAGGGAATCATGGCTAGATAAAGCTTAGGAGCACTGTCTGCTCTGAGCTACGCTTTGTAGGATAACATGGCTAGATAAGGCTTAGGGGCACTGTCTGCTCTGAGCCACATTTACTCAGTTAGCATAGCACTCTCACTCAATCGCGTCACTCACACACACACAGCAACGGCTCGGGACGCGTCTGCAGAGCACACCTGTGAGGGTACGTATGGAGAACATGACCTTCACATCAGTCACATTCTTAGCACTTCAAGGGCTTCACATACACGCAGCAGTCTCGTACGTTTCTCTCGTCTGGCGTGTGGTTTGTGTTGGGGAATGCGGTCGCTGCTCTCTGCCCGGATGTCGAGACGGTGTCTCAGGAGACGGTGTCTCCGTTGGGTGTGGCAGGGAGACGCTGCGAGCACAACCATACGCCAAATCAAATATTACATGATGTATTGTATCATGTGGAATAAAGTATCAGTTAACAATCTACAGTCCTCCTTCCTGAAACAAGCGAAGCAGGTTCATGCAGGAGGGCGCGAGACCTAGCGCGACTAGCAATCGTCATCACGTGTCAAGGCACACCCTCCTAATAGGGCGGGGTATAAAGCAGGGATCCCGGCTCCTGCGTTGCTCGTGCAACACAGATGCTCTCGGTCTCCTGCGGCCTCCACCTCCCCGGCCTCCTCCCTTTGTCTGGTTCTTCTTTTTCTTTCTCAGGGGGAATGCGGTCGCTGCTCTCTGCCCGGATGTCGAGACGGTGTCTCAGGAGACGGTGTCTCCGTTGGGTGCGGCAGGGAGACGCTGCGAGCACAACCATACGCCAAATCAAATATTACATGATGTATTGTATCATGTGGAATAAAGTATCAGTTAACAATCTACAGTCCTCCTTCCTGAACCAGATACTGGTAGCTTTGGCACTGTGTGCAGGTGCCAAGTCCCGAAATCTGCATTATAAATTGAGAATATTCTAATTTTATGACCAGCACCTGTATAGCCAGGGTTTGAGTTGGAGGGTGTCAGAGATATTTATCTATCAAGCATTGCACAGTCAGTCGGTGAACAAGTTAAGAATGCTTTATTGCTTGCGGCCACAAGGAGACAAAAACATCACACGCCGTGGTGTTACAAGTTTGTCTGACTAGCAACAGTTGTTGCTAGTCATTTTAAACACCAGCGCTCAGGACTGTAATGGCTAATACAAAGTATTTAAATGTTCCATGGCTCTTCTTCATTGGCTCCTCTGCATAGACCTGGCGCGCGTGTGTGCGTGCGTGTTTGAGTGTGTGTGCATGTGTGCTCTTTGACCCCTGTAAGCCTTCACCACTTCTTTTATGGCCTCTCCAGAAAGATAATGGTCAAGCCCAGGTCCCCTTGTTTATGTAAGCCGAGTGTTACCCAGAGTTCAGATTTGGGGCTAGGCCTCTCCCCACACACAAGGAATATTGTAACACAGAATCATTCTTATACAGGATAAATATGTTGCATCTTCAATTTTCCCTACATATCCCTCCTGTTTTACTGTTTGAAACTGCAACTGGCAAACGCTCGCTTATGAAACAGTGCAACTTGGGACGTCACAAGATGCAGCGTCATCTTTGTCATGCCCCAACATTTACCCGCCCTCTGGTTTTCTGGTCCAGACAGGAACATAAACGGGGTCGCGTAGATCTCCGACACTTTTTTAGCTAGCTGCGCGCTGCTCTTTACTTACACAGGAATTACAATAAATTTAGCCTACAAGATATCGAAAATGCAGCGCCGTAAATGCAGTGTTCCAGGCTGTACCGGAGATCCTGAAACTTTTCACCATCTTCCCAAAGAACAAGACACTCGACGGACATGGCTGATGTCTCCTGTATCTAGCATAATAGAATGCTAAATACGTTTCTAAACACATCAACATACTGCTGTAGTCGGCATTAGAAGAGAAGATTCCAAAAAAATAGCCAGAAAACGAAAGCATTCTAGCCTTTTGCTGACGCCTGTCTAGATTAGGCTATCTATTTGAAATAACTGGAGAAAGGCTGTGCTAGATACAAGATACGTTAGCATTGCTAATAACTGTTACCGACAAAATCATACTATAGCTTGCGGTTGTGATGAACATAACTAAGGCCGGAACGCACCTCTTTTCAGCAACAGCTTCATTTGCAAGGAATGTAAGAAAAGCTAGATAGCGAAAACACTATAGGCATGTAAACCAGTTTAGCTTGCTAACGCAAGAGCATGAATGTGTTATGATTTAGCCTAGTTTATTGGCAATGGGACTTACGTTATTTCATGTTCCTGACTATGTTTCATTCAAATAAATAAACCGTGTTGTTATGTAAATCTACAATTCACATGCGGGCAGCACGGTGGCGCAGTGGTTAGCACTGTCGCCTCACAGCAAGAAGGTCCCTGGTTCGAACCCCGGTCGCTCCAGGTCCTTTCTGTGTGGAGTTTACATGTTCTCCCCGTGCCTGCGTGGGTTTCCTCCGGGTACTCTGGTTTCCCCCACCATCATAAAGACATGCGTATGAATGCGTATGAATGTTGAATGAATGTTGGTGGTCAGAGGGGCCGTATGGCGCTGAATGGCAGCCTCGCTTCTGCACCACCGGTATGACTGGGTCTGAATGAATACTTGACTCTGTAAAGCGACTTTGAGTGTCTTAAAAAGCGCTATATAAATAAAATGCATTATTATTATTATTATGTTTGTCCAGATCTATTTTTCAGCAAGATAGCTAGAGCTAACTGAAGCTGAGTTGAATCACGATAGTTTGTATGCTAAGCTGTAGTGCTAACGTTACCCACCTAAGGCGATTCTGTTTGCTTCGACAACAGACGTGGAAACTACCGTAATCATTTCAAATTATATCTAGTCAATCTGTTGAAAGCAGTGTTGTGTAGACACAATAGATTTATTTGTACGTTTTTATTTCAAGTCTCCACCTTCTCGTTTCAGTGAGTGCTGTTGGCCGTCTTTCCTCCGCAGCTTCGCTCTTTGTAAACCAACCAATCAGCGCACAGCTCATCTAAATACCAATGAGCAAGGGAAAAAGCTAGCGTTTTTTCCTGGGAAAAAAATGCTGGATGTAAAAGAGGGCATAGGACAGCACCCGGGCCATTTTCAGCCAAACCAATGTTACATACTCTATTCGGAGACCTTAAGGAACAGTGTAAAATACTCAAAAAACCCAGTCAATCACTCCTTTAAAAGGTGAATGTTAGTTTTCCTTAACTTAGCAAAATGTGTTAATTTTGCTAAATGTTAGTTGGGGTTAAATTGTCTTTTGCCACATTGTGTATGTTGTGTCGAACATACACAATGGTAAATTGTGATTTCTGTGGTAAGTCTCTTAAGACTTTGAGAGGTTATGTGCTTCACTGCAAACTCCACAGAAACGAACCTCGCTGTTTATTTAAGTGCTGTGGACATGGATGCAAGCAGACATTTTGCAGGTATGGAGCTTTTAAGGCTCATTTTTACCGGAGGCATAATGTTGTATCTGCTAATGAAACAGTCTGGACGGCTGTTACCACTTTTAAATGTGTAGTGGCCTTGTGTGAACGCCAGTGTCAAGATACCCATGAACTGATTGCTCACTTGAAGGAGCATATTGTAGAAGGATGTGCTGTAAGTTGTCCAGTTAGAGGAGTCAGAGGAGTTGTCCGAGTCAAGTCTTCATTTACCGCGCATATGTCACGGAAGCACAGAGGTTTTACAGACAGAGATAGAGAATCTGCTTCTCATTCGTCAACATCTACTCCACCTGAGTCAGGTGACATTGTCCCTCACTGTGATGCAGGTCTAGCGACAGGCACAGATGAAGTCGATTTGGACATATCTGAAAAGTTCAGTGATCTTTATCTTAGAAACGTGAGTTTGTTCTACTTGAGATTGCAGGGGCAGTTCCTTCTGCCTGCTTCAACTATACAGAATATTGTTGAGGAAATGCAAAACATAAACTAGAGAGCGTGCAATTTCTGGGGAAATTGTAGGGTGTGCTTACTTGGATGCAGGTGGGTCCGTTCCCTAAAATGTTTCCATTCTAGTGTTATTTTCAAGCATTTAACCTACTCATATTGCATAGGCTAATGCATTAAGATCCCTCTTTGAAACAAAAGAACGCCATTTGAAACAAGCTACTGTAACAACGTTGTCACTGGCAATATTTCAGATGGAATCGCGATTCAAACCGTGCCGTCTGCTAACTGAAAATGGCCCCCAAAACGTAAATAAATTAGACATTAATTTAGGGTGAAATGGCTAATTTAAAAAAAGTTTGCTAGAGGCAAGCTGGCAGCTGATTGTTTGAAAGCGCCGGGAATTAGGACAGTACTACACACTGCCAGTGCCAGGGTGACCGAGTCTGACTCTGAGGCTAACGTCAAAACAAGATGCGGTCTCACTCAAATTCCAAGTTTCACACAAATCACAAAATATGCTGACCCGCTGGCTGTCTTCACAATCGCCATATCTTAAGATAAATAATTTGAGTGAGACACTCGATACACCGCGCCTCACTCAATACACACCATAGAAATATATCTATGGTGTGTAGCCTAGGCCTACTGTCTTGGATGCCACAGCTAAACTTTGTGAAAAGAAACGTTCTAATTTCCGGCGCTGATGTCAAACTAGTTTACGTTTTGGTGGGCATATTTTTGTATCCACCACCTGGCTGTCTTCACTAGTCATATCGTCATAACATTGCCCTCTTTCTGTTTTTTGGTTTAGAATTGACCGAACTATCAAATTACGAAAATACTGACGCTTTCTAGCATGGCTGCCGTTGGGATTTTTTGTGGGTGGTATTTTTCAGTCATAATCCTAAACATTGCGTGCTAGAACGTCTTTATGTATCCATGCCTCGTTGCTAGAGTGTTCTGACGCAGTGACGTAGGCTATAACTAAGTAGCCTACCCTTTGCCGACAAAATCTACTTTATGCCACAAAAACGTTGTATGGTCCTAAACTGTGCAACGGAACGTAAATTCTGATACAAGCAACTCAATGGAGACCAAGACGAAACTTTTGACATAGACGTTTTCTATGTAGTCCAAATATTGACCGATCCTTAGGGGGGCAAAAATAATAATAAAAAAAAGATATATGTGAGATAACAAAGGTTGGCGTTCCTTGCCCAGGAGCGCACACCCAATGAGTTGGGTCAAACATATACTTTGAGTAAACACACCTGTGTTAGCCAGCACAAGCCCATTGGGCCAAGTCCGATAAGACGGCATTAAAAGGCCGTGCGGATACGCACAAACGCACTCGCAGCCCAATTGTTGTATGATCAGTGCTGCTGCCAGTGCTGCTGCCATGTCGTTCGTATTCCTGCGTTATCGGTTGTTACTTTCGCCTGTTACTGTGCTATTTCCGGCTCTTGCGATCCGGGGGCGGATTGTTTGTTGTTGTGGAAGTTTGCGGGAGGTTTTTTGGGCATTCGCCCGGATTCGCACCCTCTGAGAACCACCCCGATGGCGGTCGCGACGATGCAGGTTTAGCAGGCCCGGCGTAACTCGCGTCGCCTCAAAAAATCGTCTATCATCTAGGACTGGCCGGTCCAACGCATCCTGGACTACATGTAGCCTACGTCATGATTGTGTCTCTTCCCTTGGGTATAATCATGAGGAACTGTACGTTGGCTGCGTGCAGCGAGGCCGCTCCTTTCTCCTTCCTTCTCTTCCCGAACGGTGCATGCTAAGAGGGCTCTGGTCCAGGGAGGAAGACCCTGTGCTGGTAGCCCCTTCTGGACGTCGTGGTCTCAGGCGGACATGAGTGGCAGTAAACTTACTAAATGTCAATAACATACGAAGGTTAAATATGGTATCCCTATATTTTCGGTAACTCGTCGAGTAGCGTAACAGTATCTGATCGTTCGTGTGTGGCCCACAGTAGGCTATAGGCTATAATCACGTGCGGACATTTCAATTGAATGTTTCATGCGCTTACGCTGGTGAATCGTACAGGCCTAAAGGCCTCAATATGCTTCTGCGTCTCCGTTTTCGGGTGGGCGGGCTCACGGATACGCACGGATACACACGGATAGACTTCGTTTATAGTTCTCCGTAGGCTGTGAGTGCTGAAAACAATTCACCGCCAGAAGAGTAGGTGGCGCTGCACTGCGATGCTAGCTATAGGTTATCGAAAACTCGGAGCAAATTTACAAATGAGCCGTTTCATCAATAAAATATGCACAGTTTCAGCGACTACACTGCCCATTTCTCGTCACATTTGAATTCAAATGCCGATTTACATGTACTGTTTAGCTGAAATATGAATTGTAAAAACCGCTTCGATCTCTTTGGTGATGTTTGTGATGCTAGCTGGAAGGGCAGCCTGCTTTGACTGGGTGTGCAGTGAACATTTCTGGGGGGGTTATTATTATGATTACGGAAAGGGATCGTATATGTTTTTATATTGCTACCATTTTAGAGACTGCTTATCGATCCGAGTGTTAATCAGGCGCGGAGCCAGACGTTGTAAACATTCCGGGTTTAGCCCAAACCAACAACGTATTGGGGCTTGATTTGCAAGAACGCGACGCTGAGCGCCTCCACGGTCCTCTTCCACATATTAAAATAGTGCTGCTGCCAACGAATAATGCACCTAATAATATGGTGCCTGCACTGCAATGCCATGGCGGGCTGGACCAAATGATTTTTCGGGCTGCATATGACCCGCAGGTCGGACGTTCCCCACCCCTGGTGTTGTTGGTCACGGCAACCCATAGCGGCAACCCCGCCCCTGACTTCTTAATACGGACCAATCACAGCCAAGGGGGTCTCCGTCGCTCTCCGTCGCTCTGCGTAATTTCGACGGATAGGTAGAAAATTCAGGAGGTGCACGTCAATCCGTCAAAAGGTCTCCGAGGGCTGACGGAGAGCACGCAGAGGGCGTTCCACGGAGACGAGGGCGTTCCCTCCTCTGCGTTTTTCGAAAAACGCAGAAGCATAATTAGGCCTTAAGACGCGTGTGTTCGTCAACGGCGCGGGAGACACCACTGTAAATCTGGTTGAATGTTCAGGGATATAATGACTCGTTAATATCTGACTCCAATTTTAAGAATGTGCACAAGTACGTTACCTGTAACCTTGAGCGCCAAACAGTTAATGACATAAAACTTTGACATAGGTACACATCGTCTGCTGGATCAGAGCATCGACCCTAAAGTATGCGTGTTCACTAAACAGCCGATTATCTCTGCTATAATATGGAATTTAACCAAGGACTTAGCATGTAAATCGACACTGTAAAGTGACTCAGAGGCCTTAAGTTTAAAACGTACGCCAAGAGTCCCTGTTTATAAGTAGTTAATAGCCGTATCCACCCGGCTAGATCAAGGTTTACACCGCCGTAGCGTGATAGATACGTTTCAAGGAGAACAAGCAACGTTTAAATGTGCAATAATCGTTTATTATCTAAATAGCAAGATAATCAATACAATGATGATACAATATCATCAAATACAAACATACCTTCAGAGCAATGGTTAAACAAAAGGTATTCACAATGAAGACTAGATGCCTAAATGCACCGGAGCTGTATCGTAAACAAAACTCATATAACACATGTTGGTCTTCTGCAAGCCCAAACTCTGTAGACCCTGTAAATGTACATGTTACAGTATCAAAATTATGACTAGAATGTAATACATGAAATAAGAAACAAAATCATATCAAACATCACACAATTAAAATCTGTTTAGAACTATATTGACAAGAACACAACTTTTAATGATAATTAAAAGTCTTCCTCTGTTCATCTTCCTCTTCAATTGTTGAGACCACCTCTCCAAAGGTGGGTCATTCAGCTGTGATTGTCATTTTAGCATTCATGTAAATCAACGACTGTCCCAGACGAGTGTCTGGGTGACCAGTGACAAAGGAGCTGCCAAAACAGCCCTACACTGGTGTGGCAAACAATGTACTGGCAAGAGGGTAACGTATGGGTTACACCAGCTTCTAGTAGGCCGAGCGTTGCTAGCTACGAGTGTCATGCTAAGTAGCTACTTGCCGGAAGGAACTAGCTAGCCAGCTACGGTTTGGGGATAACTCATGCTTTGGGAGCGTGGGGATAATTGAACTCATGCATGTAAGTATGCTGAGTGTGGCAATGCAAGTGTGATTGACGTGTGATGGGCCGTCTGAGTGCCACATTGTGGCTAGTAGTGGGTCGATGCTAACGTGTGGGGATTGTTGCATCATATCATATGCAATATTTCGATTCACAGCGAGTGCATAGGTTTATTAGTTCCGATCAGAGCCATAGAAAAGAAGAGTTGCGACACTTCCATAGACTCCCATTGTTATCGAGGAATGCGGAAGTAAAGCGACCATGAGGCGACCAATAGTTCCTAGCATCGTATTTTCCACCGTTGAACACCATTCATTTTCAGTGTCTCCGAAGTTAGTTAGCTGGTAAATTGACGAAAATCCAGAATTTTTTCATATTTTTATCACCACATATCAATTGTTATTAGTAGTATTTCTTATAGCTAGCTTTAGATAAAAAATCTTAAGATTATAGCTTGTTAGATTCTAAATGCAGTTAGAGCTAGTAGGTCTAGTATCTAACGTAGAGCTAAGCAACACTTTTACTGATAGCTAGAGAGCACGGGTTTCATAACCAGAAGTCCGTTCGTTTCTAGTCTGTCATATTAGTTCTAGTTATTGGTGTTCGTTGGCATACAAAGTTAGTCTTCTCTTATTAGTCTATAGTAGGCCTACATCTGATTATAGATAGCAACACTGAATTGCAGATCGTCCAGCTAGCTCTCTTGAACAGTTGCTGGTGATAATGGTTAGATTCAACTTGCATCAAGTAGGCCTACTACAAATATAAGTGTTGTTAATGTGGTAAATTGTAAGTGGGCAGAAGTTTAACAAGTCCCATTTACTTCAACAGTCAAAGGTTAAACATTAAGTGGACCAATATAGTCCTCATTAGGCTACTGTTTGGTATGTACAGAACTGGTACAGTATGGTAGCTTGCATAGCCATTTCTAGCTCAGCTTCACAATATTGTGTTATGTATTATAAGTGAATGTAATACATACATGTTAATAAAGTAGCAGACATACATGATACAACAAACCAGTAACCAATTGACATTATGTGTTAATATACCGTTAATATATATATATATAGGTGAATCGAGTTGGTGCTTCTGTCTGTCCCGCCGAAAACCATTCAAACAGGTTGACAGCAGTGGGTTTTTTTTAACAACAGCGAGCTACCGGAACCACGTGACAAAAAAGCTCTAGCTTTTTTCCAGCGTTTCACTGGCAGTGAGTGTTCACAGTGTTGTATTTCACTCCATTTTACACCAAAAACGTCAGGGAGGACTTCCTTTTGTAGATACGAGTCAGCCGAAGATAGCCAGAATGTCGGATGTCTTCAAACGAGCTTGTTTCAATTGGTAATTTGCCTGAGAAAGCGACTTCCGTTGGCCAGCTTCATTGAAAACCATTCAAACAGGTTGACAGCGTGGAGTTGCTAGGAACTATTGAGAGCTACATGAACCACGTGATCACGTGTCGGCGAGATCATAGCGTGTCGCAACTCTCTTTTTCTATGGCTCTGGTTCCGACTAACCAACGAATGCAACGGTCCCTCTTGCGTGATATTGTTCTGGAGGGGATGGACTAAACTCTAGTATTCAAGCAGACGGCTATTTCTCATCCTGCCTGCAGGTCAACGATCCCTGGTCCGTGCTTCTGCTGCATGCCTCTCAGTGGCACCTAATCGGCGTTGGTGGGGTGGCAGGAAAAAAAGGAAAAGGTAACTTTATTTGTACCCGAGGGTAGATTTGGTTGCAGTTAAAAAGAATTGGCTGCTTACACACACAGACAACATTAGCAACATTGACAGACAGTGACATAAAAGTGACAACAGTGCTCCAGACATAGGAACATGGAATAAAAGCATACAAAAAGGTATTACTATCAAAAGATAAATACTGAATACAAGCCATCATGGCAGATACAAAAAACAAGGTCAGAATAAATAAATAGACGAAGAAGGCCGTACAGTCCATTTAATAAGTTAGTGTGTAGCTAATTACTTACTATTTAATGTTTTGACAGCTGAGGGAACAAAACTGCCTCTGTATCTCTTTGTTTTGCAGGCAGGCATTTTGTACCTTCGGCCTGATGGGAGAAGTTGAAATTCACCATATAGTGGGTGGGATCCATCTTCCAAGATAGACCCAGCTAGTCTCTGTAGCTGCCTTGTATGCAGGGATTCTGGGTTCAGCTGTGGCTCTCCAATCAGCCTACTAGCCCACCTTACAATTTGGTTCAGGGAATTCTTATTTTTTAGGGATAGGTTACTGAACCAAGACACCAGGCTAAAGGATATGACAGATTCAATGAAGCAGCGGTAGAACATGGTTAACATTTTACTGTCAATGTGAAATAAGGAGAGTTTCCTCAGACAATATAAACGCTGATTCCCCTTTTTGTACACAGCTTCACAGTTTGTCTCAAAGTTTAGCTTATTGTCGATGATGGTCCCAAGGTATTTATAGTTGTCTACACACTCAACAGTCTGACCCTTTATGCTGGTGAGTTCCTTAGCACTGGGGAGTTTCCGGAAATCTATGTGCATGTCTTTTGTTTTTAAAATGTTCATATGTAGAAAGGACCTATCACACCAGTCTACAAAATCCTGAGAGACTGGGCCATGGCCTGTTTCATCCCCTTGTAGCAGGCTTACAATGACAGAATCATCTGCATACTTTAAAATAAATCTGTCTTCCCTGTTGCTGCGGCACATGTTTGTGTAAAGGATGAACAGGAGAGGGGACAGAACACAGCCCTGAGGGGAGCCAGTGGAGGAGCAGATCTGGTCAGACAGTACTCCATTGACTCGCACTCTTTGTGTCCTATTTGTTAAAAAGTCTAAAACCCAGCCAACAAGATTTTTATTCAAATCAAATTGCTCTAAAAGTCTTTCTGTTAAGATGTGGGGTTGAATTGTAGTAAAAGCAGAAGAGAAATCTATAAATAAAAGCTGAGCATGTGTTCCTTTACCTTCCAGATGTTTAAAAAGCATGTTCATCAGAGTGACTGTGGCATCCTCAACACCTCTGTGTGGCCTATAGGCAAACTGCAATGGGTCAATATCAGACTCTGTTTTCTTTAAAATTTCATTTCTCACTAATATTTCAAAAGCTTTCATGACAATAGATGTCAGAGCAATAGGCCTAAAATCATTCAGATTTTTGGGGCGGCTTGTCTTGGGAACTGGAACGGCTACCGCATCTTTCCAACATTTTGGGACATGCTGATTTTGAAGGGATTCATTGAAGATGTAATGAAATATTGGACTAAGTTCTCTAGAACACAACTTAACCAGTCTACCACATATATTGTCAGGTCCATGGCTTTTATTTGGATTTATGGAAGAGAATACCTTTATAATATTTTCCTCTTCAATTGTGAAGTGGTTCTGGTCAGCTAATTTATGACTGAGCTCCTGTTTTTCTTCACTGAAATCATAAGTGTCAAATCGGGAAAAGAAATGATTAAGACCATTTGCAAGGTCAGAGTCTGAGTCAAAACCCTCTAAAGTGACAGTGCTTACATTCTTTGAGTTACTAGTGCCTGCAATGGCTTTCATACTTGACCATGCTGAGCCCAGGTTATTTGCAGCCATTTTATTTTCCAGAATAGTTTTATAGTCCTGTTTTGCCCTTAGAATTTCCATTTTCACATCTTTCGTGGCTTCATACAATTCAGAGGCAGTCCCATGTTTGAAAGCACGTTTCTTAGTCTGAATGCTGGATTTGACAGATTTTGTCACCCATGGCTTGTTATTAGAGTACATTTTTATCCTTTTAGATGGTATCATCATGTCTCTACAGAATGTGGCATAAGAACATGTTACATTGGCTAACTCATCTCTGTCCCCCCCACTTGCCTCTATAAACATATCCCAATTAGTACAGTCAAAACAGGCTTGTAGACACTGCACAGACTCTTCTGTCCAGTTTGTAATGTCCTTTGTAGAGACCTTTTCCCTCTTCAGTACAGTTCTGTATGTGGGCATGAGGTACACACAGTTGTGGTCTCCGTGGCCCAGAGGAGGTAGCGGAAATTATTTATATGCCTCCTTTACTGACCCATAGCAAAGATCGAGAGTCTTATCCCGTCTGGTGGGACATGTTACATATTGGTGGAAGTTGGGGACTGACTTCTTGAGGGAAACATGGTTGAAGTCACCAAGTACAAAAGCCGGGGCGTCAGGGGAGATAGACTGCAGTTTTTGTACTACGTCATACACAGTTTTACAAGCAGAGGGGGCGTGCGCTCTCGGGTGGATGTAAACAACTGTGATGAAGATCTGGGGAAACTCGCGAGGTAGGTGAAAGGGGTGTAACGACACTGATAAAAGTTCCACATCTGGAGTACAAATGCGTTCTCTCACAGTCACAGACGTACAGTATCTCTGATTAACAAAGACATACCCCCCCTCCCTGTGTTTTCTTCGTCACCTCACTGTCCCGATCTAGACGCTGCGGAGCTCCAAAGCCGCTGATCATCAGGTCTGAGTCCTGGTCGCGTTCGGTTAACCATGTCTCTGTAAACGCCATCACGCAGCCTTTAAAATCCTTAAGAAATCGGGCATTCCCCTGGAGTTCATCCATTTTATTTCTTAATGATTGGGCATTCCCAAGGATCATAGAGGGCAGCGGGAGCCGGTTAAGCGGCATCTTCCTCAGTCGTAGCCGGACTCCTCCTCGCCTCCCCCTCTTCCTTTTCCTCTTCTCCCCTGTTTCTCCGTGGATGTTATTTGGATATCTTCGGATGAGTCCCGGAATCTGTAGCGTGGTGTCTGGCACGCCAGCCGGTCTCACAAAGTTAAGTTGCAGCAACTCACTTCTGCTGTATTGCCTCCTGGCTGGGCAGGTTGCAGAGATGATATCCGGATAAAACAGGAGAGGTAACAAAAACAGCGATACGAACCAAAAAAGATCCATGTTGCTTCAGTCAAAAGCACCGTGCACAGTTTAAGTCACTTGGGATCTCGATGTCACAGACAAAACAGACATCAAACAGTAAAACACGATAAAAACATTGACAGCCAAACTTTTCCTGCCGGTCGCAGCGTGCGCATGCGCCTTGTTAAAGCTGTAGCCTACTCTCGGTGGTGTGGTGTTTGGCTGCCGCAGCGGCCCGCGCACATCGACATGCTGTCGGTGGCGCCGTGTTGGATCCTGGTGATGAGCACCAGTCGGCATTGTGCACCTGCTGGACGATTTGGTAGTGGATGTTCGGTCGTCTCCGCCCGCGCTGCATCTCGGTGTTCGGACACGTTCGATTGTGTGGACATTTCACTGTCCTTTGAGTAGATCTTATTCACGTGAGTTTATCGGCATTTACTGATGGCGGTTCATGCGGGCGTCGTTACTCTTAGATACCTGGAGCGTGTCCTTGGCGTGGTGAGGGCACCTCGGGCTCCGCTTCTATGGTTGCAGGACTTTCTGTTGTTGCGGGAGCCGGGGGCATTTACTTCCGCTATGCATCATGCCTTGGGGTTCGCGTCCCCTCTGTTGGACTTCTCGACACGTGGCTAATTTTCGGGATAGTGTAGACGAAGGTTGCGATCGGATCGGTGTTTTGAGTAGGCTGCGCGGCTGTCGGCACGGCATCAGTTCTTCTATCATGATTCCTTGGGGTCGTCCGCTGCCTCGATTTCGTACCGACGCGGCTCCCATCCGTGGGTTGGGGGGTTATCGCGTTCTTCGGACAAGGCCCTGTGGCCCACAGAGTTAACTTCCTGGCACTTGAGACGTAGTCCAAGATTTTACACAATTCTATTTCATCGTGGTTGCTTGTTCGTGCGTAGGGAAGGTTACTGTCGTGATATCGAAGCGAGTGTGGGATCTCACATTGCGCATGCATTCATTCAGGCTAAAGAGACTGTCGCACTGTCTTGTTTCATTTCAGGAGTTCCGATAGGCAAGCATGCCGTCATTTCTCAGTTGGTGCTAGACCTTAGGCCCGGGTGCGTGCGTGGTGCACATGTAGGCCTATGTTGTCTGCCGGCGAATACATACGATATGATACGATGAACTTTATTGTCCCGCTCAGGGAAATTTGTCTTGGTCTCTGTGGTGCGTCATAAATGCCTTGACAGTCACAGTAACAACAAACAATACATCCTCAGCCGAACATTATCAACAGTTACATAACAGTATCGCACATATCCCATAACATAACACATACATACACCTCATAAAAATACATGCTAAAAGATCACCGTAATAAAGGCACTATAAGAATTATTACATAGATTTCAGCCTCAAGCAGCATTGAGAAGTTTTATGGAAGTTGGAACAAATGAGTTCTTAAAACGGTTGAGTTTGCAGCGAGGGACTCTATATCGCCTCCCTGAGGGTAGGAGGTCATACTCTGATTGGAGAATGTGAGAAGGGTCCCTTGCTATTCTCTGGGCTTGACTAAGAACAGATTGTTCATAAATGGACTGCAAGGTCTGGTAGCTGCTTTTCCCAATGACCTTCATGGCCGTGTCCACCAGACGAGCGAGTTTAGTTTTCAGTTTTGCAGTGAGGTTGCCATACCAGGATGACATCCCATATCTAATTAAACTCTCCAGCACTGCCTGGTAAAATACAACCATCGTGTTTTTGTTCACCCCATATACCCTCAGTCTGCGTAGGAAATACAGTCTCTGCTGTAGACGGGAACACAAGATGTCAACATGCACATGCCAACTAAAAGTGTCATCTAAGTGAACTCCAAGATATTTATAAGAGTTGACCTGCTCAATGGGTGAGTCGTGTATAATGACAGGTCTATGATCCCCTACTGATCTTGGGTCTAAGACCAACTCTTTAGTTTTGAGAACATTCAGAGTGAGGTAGTGAGCATCACACCATTGCACAAAGTTTTCTATTTCAGAAAATAGGCTGAGGTACTGAAATCTTTGTGCAGTAGACTGAGGATGGCGGTATCATTAGAACATTTAAAAACGAGGTTCCTTGGGTGGCTGCCTGTACAGTCATTACTATAAAGTGTGAAAAGAACCGGGAAGCAGACACAACCCTGTGGGGCACCTGTGCTGATTGATTTGCATTCTGAGAGGGTGTTATTGACTCTGACCTGCTGACTCCGATTGGTTAAAAAGGAAAAATACCACTTAATTAAAAAAGGGTTAACACTCATCTTCCTTAGTTTAGAGATGAGCAGGTGGGGTTGAAGTGTGTTAATAGCGTCATCAGTACCTCTCCCCTGCCTATAAGCAAACTGGTATGGATCAAGTACCAAGTTGACCTCTGCCTTAAGCAGAGATAACATGTATTTCTCAAAACTTTTCATTACAATCGAAGTCAGGGCCACAGGTCTAAAATCATTGTTATCAACTGGACACGGTTTCTTAGCTACAGGAACTATGATGGATTTTTTCCACAGAGCAGGAACAGTGTTTAAATCTACAGACCGCTGAAAGATGGGGCACCAAGCTAGAGTGAGCTCTTCTGCACATGCCTTTAAAAGCAGTGCAGAAATGCCATCTGGGCCGGTGGATTTTTAAGTGCACACATGTTTGAAAATAGACTGAATCCTGAGTGGATCAATTATAATCCTGTAGCTAACATCAATTAAAATAGTGTCTAAGACATTATTAGATTCCACAGAAAAGTCATGGCTATCAAATCTGAGAAAAAAGTCATTCAGTAGTAAGCTGGGGCGAAGGAGCGCACAGCGCAGACATGTTAAACACTGGTATCAGGTATTCAATTTATTGTAGGTGTTCAGAGTCCTGAGCTGCTGATCAACGGGAAGAGAGCAGCATTCAGAATCAAGATTACGTATGCTATTATTCTACCCACCTTGCACATTAAGGCCACTTAATCAGGCTCACGTATGTGAGCCTTCTGACATCGCTTGTATAGGGCAATACCCTTCGGATTACCGGTGTCCAACTGAACAAGGGTATTTAGGGCCCTATATAGCGATTATACTCTTAAGTGTTTCACAACCTTTTTAATGTTTCACGGTGTGGGGAATTCACCACTATTGTGCAGTGAATGTTTACTGTGTCCTGAACATTCCAATCTGATACTATGCAAAGGCACCTCTTGTGATTGCTTGAACTAACTCTTTTGTTTACTCTCCTCTATGTCGCCTTCCATGCGACGCCTTCTGAGTCCCTGTTGTCACCGATGCCGGCATGGAAAATAAATCCTGGTTCGCTCAACGATTCGCTGTGGGCTGTCCCCGGATTGGTATACATCGCAATGCTTCCGGATTGGGGCTGCCACCCGGGCATATTCAGTGCTAGCCACGCTGACATGTTGGGGACTGGTCGTCCTCTGCTTACGAGCGCTATGTATGCCCCAATGCCCTGGACATTGTATGAGTCCAGAGATCTATGAGCTTGAGTGTAGGGAAAATTGAAGATGTAACATATTTATCCTGTATAAGAATGATTCTGTGTTCCAGTATTCCTTGTGTGCAAAGATAGGCCTAACCCCAAATCTGAACTCTGGGTAACACTAGGCTTACATAAACAAGGGGACCTGGTCTTGACCACTATCTTTCTGGAGAGGCCATAAAGGAAAGTGGGGGAGGCTTACAGGGGTCAAAGAGCACACATGCACACACTCAAACACGCACGCACGCACACACGTGCGCCAGGTCTATGCAGAGGAGCCAATGAAGAAGAGCCATGGAACATTTAAATACTTTGTATTAGCCAATTACAGTCCTGAGCGCTGGTGTTTAAAATGACTAGCAACAAAGGTTGCTAGTCAGACAAACTTGTAGCACCATGGCGTGTGATGTTTTGTCTCCTTGTGGCCGCAAGCAATAAAGCATTCTTAACTTGCTCACCGACTGACTGTGCAATGCTTGATAGATTAATATCTCTGACAGTGTCCCCTGCCGGCAATCCAATATGCCTATATGGAGATCCTGCATATCCACTGCGTGTCCACCTCCAGGCCCCATTTAGAAATGTTAATCTCACTCCCCAGATGATGGCATTCAACAAATGCATGAGTGAAGTGAGAGTGTCTGTAGAGTGGATGTTTGGAGACATCGCAAATTATTTTAAGTTCATGGACTTCAAGAAAATTTTTAAAATTGGGTTGAGTAGCGTAGGTAAACTGTACATTGTATCTGCTTTATTACGAAATGCACTCACTTGC
The DNA here is from genome assembly GCA_903064625.1 of Mallotus villosus. Lineage (NCBI taxonomy): Eukaryota > Metazoa > Chordata > Actinopteri > Osmeriformes > Salangidae > Mallotus > Mallotus villosus. The sequence continues at coordinate 9,778 of CAEFZP010001316.1, read as the reverse complement.
CTGTATGGTAATCAAACCTCCAAATTTTTTAAATTGGATCCTCCACACATTCAGGACTATTTTCTATTAGTTATTCACTCTCTAGCGAGTGCATAGGTTACCTTAGGATATAATGTATAATGTATATAGTATGTAATGATAAGATAGTAGTACAAAATGTTATAGTAGCAAGACAGTATAAAAAATATATGTCACCTTAATAAAAAAAAGAGCAATGTCCAATCATGTGTGTATTATACTTTGTTTTATTATTAAACACCGGCCATCTCAAAATTATTTGTTTATATTATTATTTATTTAATCTAGCAGCATTTATTTAATCTCCAGTCCAGTTTCACTGCAAGAGAAAACAAAAACAAGATTTGTAAGACACCAGCCAAAGTTTTGACAAGTAGAATTTACATGAAGTTTAATAGCATTGCTTTCATTAGAAGCACAGCTGACAGACACAACATATCTAGTGCTTTAGACATTACCTCTTCGATCATTTAGTTAATTTTTCAATTACAGCGAGCAATGCTTGCCCTTGCTGCTGCTGCTGCTGCAAGAGCATGGCCTGGGTAGCCTGCATTTGGGCCTGTTCTTGCTGCATCATCTGCATCAACTGTTGTGCCCTCCTAGCTTGCTCCTCCATCTCTTGCTTTTTTAGTTCTAGCTCTTTCTCTCTCAGCTCCCTATCAAATGCACTTCTCTCCCTCAAAAAAGCAATGGTGTCATTTCCACTTCTCCTATGCCTGCGGAACTCCTCTCCATCCTCACTCAGCCTCCTTTTAGTTTGGCCTATCCTCTCCATGGCCCTCTTCCTAGCCTCCTCTGCATCTATCTTGCCTCTGTGGTCATTCAATCCTCTTGTTTCATCCGCTTCCTTCTCCGTTATCTCCTCAATTAATGTCTAATTCTGTCATTACCATTGATGTTCCAGAACTCCTCTCATCTTTGCTAATCTTTCTCTTATATTTGTCCTGGCAGAGGGCAAACCTCTCCCTCACAGACCTTTGAGTAACCTTAAACATAAGGTCCAGGGAACAATTAAGATTGTCTGCTATTGTAGACCAGGCCTTGCCTTTGCCCACACTCCCCTTCTTGAAAGTGAAGGGCTCCGAAACTAGAATTTCTCTAGAGAGAATGATGTCGTGCCTCTCTGTCCACTCCATGGGGGCACTAGATACATTTGGGCAACTAGTTAGCCAAGTTTCAACATATGACCAACTACATAGTTTTGGATATAAAATAGGCTATAGTTAATATACCTGTCTTGTTAAATAATTCTAATAAAAACTGTTGAGAATAGCCTATTTGTTAGCTACAATATTAGCCAGGATAACTAACGTTAACGTTACTTACTGTGGTCTAACATCTTCTTGGGTGCTCGTAACGGATGACATGTCTATGAACAAACATGAAAATCGGTCAAATTAGCGGGTACCTTTAACAAATATACTTATAATCCATGAAGCTGCTAACGGTAGAATCAAATAAAAACGAAATGACAGTGTAAAATACGATAAAAACGTATAATTACCTGCTTGAAATCTAACGTATTACTGAGTACGTCAAATCAGTCGCTCTCCAGTAGTAGACGGTTGGGCTACAACGGCAGGAAATGTCGAGATAGAATTTCGTGTGCGCAAAATGTCACTCGAACGCCGTAGCCGTCCCTTCAGCCGTCGCTGCTTAAAGTCCCTATTGTCTCAGTGGTGGGGGCAGTGGCAGTGTTAGTAGCTATCCTGATTGTGTGCAGTTGCTGCTGCATAGCTTGCATTAAGAACCTGACAGGGAGACTGACCAACGCTTTAACAGAGCAGCAGACACAGTTTTATTTGGGAATGGAAATGATAGTGTGGTGAGATTAAACTATTTTGTGAGGCAGCAGGTGACAGGCATGAGTGGTGCAACAACAGTCTTTATTTTTCTTATTTTCCATTTTGTATATTTCTTAAAGGGGTGATTGACTGGGTTTTTTGAGTATTTTACACTGTTCCTTACGGTCTCCGAATAGGGTATGTAACATTGTTTAGGCTGAAAATGGCCCAGGTGCTGTTCTATGCCCTCTTTTACATCCAGCATTTTTTTCCCGGTAATATCATTGGTATTTAGATGAGCTGTGCGCTGATTGGTTGGTTTACAACGAGCGAAGCTGCGGAGCAAAGACGGCCAACAGCACTCACTGAAACAAGAAGGTGGCGACTTGAAATAAAAACGTACAAATAAATCTATTGTGTCTACACAACACTGCTTTCAACAGATTGACTAGATATCATTTGAAATGATTACGGTAGTTTCCACGTCTGTTGTCGAAGCAAACAGAATCGCCTTAGGTGGGTAACGTTAGCACTACAGCTTAGCATACAAACTATCGTGATTCAACACAGCTTCAGTTAGCTCTAGCTATCTTACTGAAAAATAGATCTGGACAAACATGCATCTGAATTGTAGATTTACATAACAACACGGGTTATTTATTTGAATGAAACATAGTCAGGAACATGAAATAACGTAAGTCCAATTGCCAATAAACTAGGCTAAATCATAAACATTCATGCTCTTGCGTTAGCAAGCTATTCTGGTTTACATGCCTACAGTATAGGTGTTTTCGCTATCTAGCTGTTCTTACATTCCTTGCAAATCACCGATGAAAAACAGATGAGCTTGAGTCTAGTTAACATTGACTAGACGGTTATGGCTGATGTTTGTTTATACCGTAGCATAGAAGATCTCTGTGCAGTTGCGCGAACCATTTCACCAAGGACGGTTTTAAAAACCTGGGAATATGTAAAGCAGGATTTGCTATGAAGCTGTTGCTGAAAAGAGGTGCGTTCTGACCTTAGTTATGTTCATCAGAAACGCAAACTGTAGTATGATTTTGTCAGTAACAGTTATTAGCAATGCTAACGTATCCTGTAGGGCACAGCCTTTCTCCAGTTATTTCGAATAGATAATCTAGACAGGCGTCAGCAAAAGGCTAGACTGCTTTCGTTTTCTGGCTATTTTTTTGGAAGCTTCCCTTCTAATGCCGACTACAGCTAGTCTAGCTAGTCATTTGCTAAGTAAGGTATGTTGATGTGTTTAGAAAAGTAGCGTCGCTACCTCGGACTGGGCAAGAACACCAGTGATTGGGCTGGGGCCTGTACTACGAAGCAAGATCAACATGCTCTGGATTACTCTCAGTTACCCCGCTACACAAAGCGAGACAATCGCAATCACGATAAATGGTATCACGACGGCGGTTATCAACTCTCTAACTCAACCCAGATCTTTCTAATCTAGAGATGTGCGCGTTCACATAAAGGGGCGGTGTTTGCACCGTATATCCAATCGCAAACACGGACAAAACAAGAGCCGCATATGTCACGGAAGAGGAGCGGACATTCCGGACAATAAACTTACAAACTTTGTCTACTCCTCCTGCGTGAAATATTGTTACACGAACATATCAGGAATACAGACATATAATACAGGCAAAAATCAACGAATTTGCTGCTGCTAAACTGGTAGAAAATAGCAGACGCTGTAAATGCGTAAACTAGCCTACATGATTTATTGATATCACTGTCCCAGGCACAAGATGTGACCATAATTACACGTGTGCATTCCATAACGTTAAACTTTTGTTGCTGTATTATTTTAGTTGCAACCCTGGAAGTGGCAAACGCAAATGCTCGTGGGAGCAAATAAAAAAATAAAAACATAAGTAAGTAGCAGTAAGCAATACTTACTGGCTTAATTGCCAGTAGCCTACCTTTTGTAGGATATTGGTATAGCTACAAAGGGCCCATAGAACAATGAACTCCTCCACAGGACTTCACTCTTGCTGAGGAGCTGGCCCTCTCAAGCTATCAGGGTCGCCCCATGATGGAAGGAGTGGAAGGGGGCATTTCTTCAGACACTGGTGGCAGCAGCTCGGAAACCCAGGCATATGTATGTTTCAAGTGATCTATGTGACCATGTGCATTCAACAATTATTTATAAATATTGTAGAAGTGAAATGTAGAATCAGAAAGGGATTTATTCATGAAAGTTTGCACAGCCAAGGAATTTGCTTTGGCAGGAAGGTGCATACAATAAACACATAGGAACCTTAAATGTAAATATGTGGACCATCTATACTAAGGGTAAATAAACTAGCAATACTAAGTGGAATGTATTACTGTCCTCTGCAGTGACAGGAAATATAGTGGTGTTGCTGCCACCATCCACTGTCGTCCCACTGTGCCATACAGAGGTAACCATGAAACTAATAGTCATACGCCAGTACGTATGCCATATGTGGTTGTTGAATATTGATCAAATATGCCATTTACTTTCTGGGAGGAGTGGAGGTCCTAGATGATCAGGAAACTGTGCCTGCCTGCTCAGAGAGCATTTTGGGGGTACACTTTTGATTTTGTTTTACCACTTGCAACATAGATGGTGAGAGTGTGTGAACGTGTGGCTGTGATTGAAGTGTCTGTAATGACTTACTAATGGTGGTGGTCTGAACATAACATGAGACATAAGTCCTTGAAGTGCTCATTTCAAATATAAATCAATTGATTCAATTGCTATGGTGTTAAACTCAGCAGGAAGAGGAACTTGTTCCTCCCCCTGAGCATAGGGCCTCCACTTCAAGGCCAAGACAAAGACACAAGGTATAAGCAATGAACCTTGAAACACAGTAGTCAAATGGACACCTTCAACTTTCTCCAAGTGTGCCTTACAAAGGGACAATGTTCTTTATTTGTTTCAGGTTGGAGCAGACAATGTGAGGGCCCTGTATAAAAGAACCCTGGAGCTTGATATAGAGTATAAGAGGCTTTTAATTAAAAAAACAAGGTTGGAGATATAGAATATGAGAAGATATAGTACATGACTGAATGACACTAAACTTAGTTACACTGACATTATATTTCTGTGTTCCTAGGAAAGGCAGAACACATGAGGATGTATTTGTTAAACTTTTTTCTACGTTTTAGTGTTTTTATACCTTTTTGTGGCTTTTTTGTTGTGTCTTTTGTGGGTAGTGAAATGATCATTGTAGGCTACGTATACACATTGTTCTTTTTGGTTTGAAATGTTTTGGTTGAAAGAAACCCAACATTTTGATATGGAAATAATTAGAAAGTGGGTCAAAGCAACCCAAGGACAACAGAAGGGGTTTTAAGGGGAGACACCCCATTGAATAGGAATAACATATCAACATGACACTACATAAAAGTACCCGTAGCGAAATAACGCAACGCTATGCATTGCATATGCACATTCTAAGCATTGCTAGTCTATGTAGGCCTACTTTTCCTATAGTTAGATCTCATATTATTTTTTTAGGATTCCTATATGTTAATGTTCCTATACGACGCACCTTCCTGCCAAAGCAAATTGCTTGTCTGTGCAAACTTTCATGGCGATTAAAACCCTTTCTGATTCTGATGTTCTGGCTGTTCTGAGCGCACCTCTCAATATCCGCGCACCAAGCTCCACATCTTCTATGAACGGTAACGCCATTATCCTCTCAAGAATGAGTTAGTGGGCGGGGCTTTTATACCGGTTGATCTCTGATCTCCAACTATAACCTGCTCCCGACCAGGTTAGCCGTTCAGCATATGTTACCATGGCGATCTACCCCGATAACAAGTGATCCACCTTCGTAGTACAGAAAACCCGGGGTTGAACCTGAAGTTACCTCGCTAACGCCAAATCTTGCTTCGTAGTACAGGCCCCTGGTCTGGATGTACATTTTGGGGCATGACAAAGACACAAACCAGAGCCAATTGAATGCGCGATACCGTCAGTCGGGTGGATTTTTCCAAAAGCTACCGTTTTACAGCTAGATTTTTTCTTTTTGAGATTTGCATGGGAAATAAGTGTCAATGGACTTTGAGGTTCACTGTATGTTCATTTTACCCACCGAACTGTCGTTATTCAACTATGACAAGGTAAAAACGGTTTTGCAGTCAGTGACCCCTTTAACCAAACACATCCTATTTTTCTTATTTTCTATTTTTCTTAACCAAAACTTTAAATTTTTCTTATTTAACTTTAGATTTTTCTTATTTTACCATATCCTCTTATTTTTCTTATAATGATTAATGGTGAGAGCTTGGCTGAAGTGAATCATTGCAATTTGTGTTTGTCACACCCTTTAAAGGGTGTGAAAGGAGGAATCCAAGGGAAACGTTAAAATAACCTGTCTAATTTCTAGTTTTTCTATATGTTTAGAATTAAATTTATTTTATTGCATTTCTAAACTTTAAAGTATCTCTCTAATTTCTAGAGTTTTTTCGAATGAAATTTATTTTATTACAATTCTAAAAGCTTGGCTTAAGTTGTATGTACGTGGTGAAGGGGACCTGTGAGTATGTCCAGGTCTGCCGTGGGTACATGGATGTCGAATGTCCACTCTGCGGAGTGACGGTGGGTTTTCCCCTATAACATCATTAGGGTTTTCCCACTGTGTCCAGTGTGTCCACACCAATTGGCCAAAACGCTGCATAGTCTCATTATTATCGTTGTAAGCATTGTGTTCCATATAGGGTGACCAGACGTCCGGATTTCGGCCGGACAGTCCGGTTTTCCAGCCTTTTGTCCGGACCGCTGTTACGTGTCCGTCTTTTCGCCCTTTAGTCCTCCTTTTTGACCCTTCCTGCCCACCGTCGCAATTTAAAACTTGCGCTGGCTTCAGGCAGTGCCAATTATTCAGTAGGCTTTCAGATGCCGAAGATAAGACCTCCTTCAACCATACGTGTGCAGAACTCCCCTTTGTCAGTAAGAGCAGCAAAGACCAATTCCATGCCTTCTGTAAACTCTGTCACATAGACGTGAGTAGTAAGGGGAAATGGGGAAAAGGCACAAAGATAACGCTAGTTCTGCCGGGCACTCTTCGTTGACATCGTTTTATGCTCCGAAAACAACAGCGGATGATAAAACGACGGCTGCTGAGCTGTTGAAATTATTTTATATATATTTATATCACACTGTAAAACATCACCAATTATATAGGAGTTTAGACTGCAGCGCATAAGTTGAGAAACGTATTTATGAAGATTCTGTGGTAGCTAAAGGTGTGACCCTAGGCAGAACCAAAGCACAAGCATTGTAACCAAAGCACAAATGTATTAGCCCCATACTCCCTAAACACACACGTGGATTAGCCTACATAAAAGAAAACAATCGGCATTTTTCATGCTCCTTTTTGGACCCAAGTGTCCTCCTTTTCCGGGTCATGCTTCTGGTCACCCTTGTTCCATAATGGGATATTTTTAAATGTGTGTTTGTTGTCACACCCTTTAAAGTGTGTGAAAAGAGGGATTCTATGAAACTTTAAAATATCCAGTTTTTAATGTTGACACCACGTAGTGAAAGGAGGGATTTGTGAAAGAATGATAACAATGCTGCTAATCAATGCTGCTATACCAATCACTAACTCAGTACATCAAATGTGTAATGCTTAAAAACAAACATCTCCAATTGGTAGAACGGAGTCTGGGGTTGGTGCACGCGTTTGTATCACCCCCAGTCACAGGGAAAGGTTGAGCTCATGAATTGGAATCTGGAAAGCAGGTGGACCAAAATCTGTGCAACAACTAACATGAATTGGGTAGATGCTTTCCCTATTGCCCTAACAGCCATCACAAGTTCAGTGAACACCTCTACAGGATTCACCCCATATGACGGGGCGACAGTTTCTGGGACCGGGAGCTGGGCTGGTGAGTTGGCACATCCACCATACTATGATCAGTTGTCTGCTTTTGGTATCACCCTTAACATAAAAAAGGTACAGGAGAAACGGGGGACAGTACAGGATCCAGTCAAGGCCTTCACTGACTGGATGTGGGTGAAAGCCATTAAGAGGAAGTGGACAGAACCTCAGTGGAAAGGACCATTCAAGGTCAACGAGAGAACCTCGCACGCCCTAAGGGTGCTGGGAGAGCGAGTATGTGGTACCACTGGAGCATGTGTTCTGCTGCTCCAGAACCCAGTCGTATGTTGCAGGAGTTGGTGGAGAAGGGCCAGCAGGGCCAGTGAACTGTTTCTTATTGCTACGAAAGTGAGAGTCCGGAAAAGAGGGTTACGACTAGGTCAAGAGTGATACTGCTTGACCACACTAGAATTATACTGGACTAAGAAAGTTTCCGCTATTTTACTTAAGAGTGTGTTATATCAATATCAACATGAATTGTCTCTGTCTTCCTCTCCATATTTAGTATGTTGTCCATGTTTGCTCTGTGTGGGTGTTGCTGTATCCCATGCTTCAGGTCCCTTTGCAACCGGATCATTGTCTCGGCCGTGGAGAACCCGAAGGCAGGGTTCCAAGTGCCGTTGCTGGGGCTGGCTGACCAGGACGAGGAGGATGTGGTTGGTCCGGGCTATGTTGATTCATCTCTGGTGTTTTCAGAGATCAAAAGAGGGTACAGGGTTAAAGAATGTACAACACATTACAGCACAATACATGAACTGTCATCACCAGCTGCATCACGGGCACGGCACTTTCTATAATTCCAGACATCTGGGTGCCACCAATTATATCAAGGGCTATCATTATCTATATGTAACCGCTAACCGGGTAGCTCTAGGACCCAGGAGCTTCCTGGTTTCTCAACGCTGGAGCCCATTTCCTTAATGAGGCTCAGATAGGTTAAATAGTGGTAGTGTGGGAGGCAATGGATTGCTGGGGAGGTAACCTAATGCTCCAAGGACTCAGGTAGGCTGGCAATACATCATGTTGTTTCACTGGTATTAGCCTAGTTGTTGACAACTTGTTGTACCCATTAGTGACAGCCTCCTTAGCCGGATATTGGCAGTGGACAGCAAGTGTGTGGTCTGAACAAATCAGCAATCGGTACGTTTTTATTATAAATTTTCAATGGGTAACTACTGCTGCTATTTTATTATCATTAATATATGTATCTTCTACAGGTGTTTAGTGTCTGCCACTGTTTTTCCCATATTTAGTTTTTGTTTGTTTTCAAGTTACTTTTGTTTGAGTTGTGTGCTGTGGTCGTGTTGGCTTGCCGTGATTTCATTTTAGAATGTCTGTGTAATGTGTAAAATAAAACTTTGTATATTTTTTTTGATACCACCGCCCCTGTACCAGTTCATTTTGTTGGACAGGACCCCATCTTAGCTATAGTATACTGAGGGTCTCTCACCCCGTTTGTGAGAGTGGCGTAGTCGTTGCACCCCGCCACATATAGGCTAGTTCAAGTTAGCAGTATGTGTGGCATCTTAACCACCCAATGCATCACGGGCACTGTGCACAGGTGCATATGGCAACAGGAACAATGTTTGTACAAAGTTATAAAGGATGCATGTCTTAAAGAATATATTGTGCTTCTTAACATTATATATTGTGCTTATTAAAGTAATGTTTTATGAACTTAGAAGTTTGCTTAGGCTTAAACATTGTGTCTCACACAGGGTGGGGGAACAGGCTGTATTTTTTATCTTAATCTCTTCATTTCAGAAGCAACCTTGAAACCGGGCTGAGACCGCACCGGAGCAGGTGGGACGCGCCAACTCCCTGATGCATGAGAAAGCTCAACCCTGTTCATATTTTTTATCTTACTGCACTGTAATATATATCCTGGGGCAGGGACAGATAGCCAGTTGGACTTCATGAACCAACCCAAACTCTGTTGCGGGTAGGGAAACGTAGACAACCCCAGAGCTCTGTACCTGATGATTTCCAACTGCTGTATTAAAGCTGACCTCTGCGACTCCAGACCACTCTTTCTAGAACACAGACTTGTGTCATTGAAAACTAGCATTACATTACAACTATTGGAATAGACACAAAGAATTT
>CAEFZP010001315.1:0-29064 GCA_903064625.1 Mallotus villosus | reverse complement strand
CTCCGAGTCAACCGTTCGTCCGTAAGCTTATCAGGGGGTCTCTGTGAGCATCACTTGACATCGGGCCCCATGTGTAGAGTCTCTCATTCCTCCACAGGCTCGGCTCCTTGTAACGCCAACTGCCCATCAGATGTTCCCATTTAACTTTTGCAGCAGCAGAAATCAGCCAAGACCGTTCTCCGTGTCCTAGCTAAACCCCTACATAGTTGGGTTCGTTGTCCACAACTCAACGTCTTGCAAGACCGTCTTTTAAATGGCAGAATAGAGGGTATTTCCATCACTACTCGGCTGAAACACAAACCCCCCCGATGCGTGCGTGACATGATCAGCAACGGTCTCACGACGTGACATAGGACATCGGAGTTACGGGCATCATCCCTCTACGGCATCAGCGCGGGGTGGTCCCATATGTCGACCAGGAATGCTGGGAAACGACATAAAGCATATCCTTTGCATACATCGAAATGTATTTTTGCGGGATCGAGTATCGTTATGTGCCATCCCATTGTAGGTATAGCTAACCAGACTATTATACGTTTCAATATATAATCCATGTCCAATCTTTAAAAAATCAAGGACCATGAAAAAACGTTTCACAGGTGACGGTTAGTTTTCCAGCGTTGGAGAAGGCAGATGATCTTGCCGGTGTGACTGCAGGATCAAGGTTATATGACTGTAAGCCAAGCCATCATATCAGTGACACGACATCATATTCACCACTAGAGAGCGGAATAGCCACTTTGAAAAAGTTCCATTACACAGCCGGTTCTACTGTCATATTTTTTTCATTTGATTTTTCAACAGACTTTGGAGTTATAGTATAACTTTGTCAAAGTAAGCCGAATAACTTTAAACTTAGTGAGTATAATTTTAGTGACATGATACATACATAGTATGCTGCTATCAGATCAATGTTCGATAGGAAACCTAACATGTAGAATTAAAATATGTATCAACACTTGAAGCCTACCTAGTGATCGACAACATCACGATCAGCTGGCTGTTGGGTTTGAGTACGCGTATGAAAAAATGTTTATATTATGAGTTTTCAGATGCTTTCTAACCTACTTGTAGTTAGGGCCGTTTCGGAAATATCAGACTATCCTTACACAAACACATATGAAACACCCACACATTCACAGTAGGAAACGTGTCATGATGAAAAACTGTTTTTAAACAAAAATTGTTAAAAAGGGTAAGTAACTATTTTTGAAGAATGTTTTGAAAATAAATTTGCATAATTGATGAGTACTTGATTAGGACTATCTACTCTCTGTACTCTGATCTGCTTTACTCTGTTTTAGGCTTCTCTGTTTTCATCTCTACACTCTCTCTCCTCTCCTTTCACTGTGTATGTGAAAAACGGTTACACAATATTTTTCGAAATAAAAGTAATTAAAAAACAGAAACTTCGTTTCGTCGTGTGTGAAAAATGGGTTTGAGTTTCGAAATGTTTTGAAAATATTTTCATACAAAGGTTTAGCATCATTGATGAGTACTTGATGAGGAGTCCATACTGTCTCTGTTTGTATTCTGCTCTAGGCTTCTTGTATCCTCTCCCACTCTCCTCTTCTCTCAAGGGTAACAAATAATTCATTCATGTTTAGTCAATTAACTTGAATATTCCCACTGTTCTAATAACTATATTTTCTATTTGGTAACCGACTTCTAGCCGGAGTAGATTATCATGGCATCATAATAAAAGGATCGTGCGTTCTCTACTAAACATCTCCACTACCAATTGCGTCAACACAAACAACCTTCATGATTTGTGCAGGGTTTGAGGGAGATTATCCTGTTTTACAACATCATACCGCTAGAGGGCACCAACTACCTTCTGTAAAAGAATTGTAACGTCAGCGAGCGTCCACCAAAGCTCATTGGTTAAGCACGAGAGAATTCCCAGCATGAAATCACACATCCAGTGATAATACCAGCATACAATTAACGTACTCTTATCTAATATTTCTGTCTTCTCTGAAACCACACAAAAAAGAACAAAAAACTAACGACAAGAAAAGAACGACTAACGCAACATCTAGGCCTTTATCACGCATTCCAGAGATGGTTGATATGGGCATTGCAGTCACTTCTACTTAGTTTACATAGAAATAGGTTATTGTGGAGTGGAGTAGACAGCGTGTTTGGCAGTTATGAGAGGTGGGTGTTTTAAAAGAGATAGTGCAGAAGCAGAAGATAACCAGGTTATTGTGGAGACTTGGTGACAGCTATAGGATGAATGCTACTGGAAGGTAAAATGACAGGTCATTGTCAGATAAGAGAATGTCGGCTGTACGAGAAATAACCTCCCAGTGGAATACATAGAGGCACAAAACACACTCGCTTGAATTTTTCATTGTCATATTCACTCACCTGTTATTTTTCCCATCACTTCTAAACATACTCCCAAACCACAAACAGTACAGATGCACAATATATAACTCTCTCTCTCTCACACACCACACGCGCGCACACACACACACACACAAAGACAAGATTGGTGAGCTGTCAAATTTTGCTCATGTCCACATCTCAACAGTACTATAGAAAAGAATGAATTCCACACATCAGTCTGATGACACACAGGGAAAAGAGAGACAGAGAGTGTGGTGTGTTGTGTGAGAGAGAGAGAGAGAGAGACAGAGAGAGAGAGAGTGTGTGTTTGGTGTGAGCAGAGAGATAGAGAGAGCGCAGATGGAGAGAAGACCGATGAGCGAGCGCGTGTGTGTTTGTGGTAGAGCGAGATTGCGCGCGCGCTACGCGAGATCCGCCTCGCTAAAGAGAATACGAGCTCCAGCGCGCGCTGCGCACGTGTTTGTGTTTTGTGTGCAGCGAACGAGCGAGCGCGCGCTGCGCGAGTCGTGTTTGTGTGCCCGCGTCGCTCCCGCGCGACCGCGAAGCGCGCGACGCGTGTGAAACTTTTGTATAGTGCCCGCGCTCGCGCGCGCGCAGCGCGCGCGCGCGCGCGCGTCGCGTGTGTCTTGTGTAGCCGCGCCGCGCGCGCGCGCGCGCGCGCGCGCGCGCGCGCGACAAGCACGGGGCTCGCGCTGCGCGCGAGCGCGCGCTCGCGACGCGCGCGACAGCGCGCGCGCACGCGCGCGCCCGCGCGTCGGTGCGCGCGCGATGTAGGTGTGTATATTCCCACACAATGGTGTGTAGTGTTGAGCAGCTGATAAAATGGTGTTATAAATGTTCCCCTGGGCAGGGTAGAGGGGGTGCGAGGTGTACATATAGCATGAACATGTTAAGTTACCTACCCAATCTGCTAGCTCTGGAGAGACTTGTCCCTAGCACAGAGAGCACGAGTCTGAGAGAGCGCAGAGCGAGAGAGAGACGAGCGTCAGCTAGAGCAGCGAGTAGTGGTAGTTGGGATGTGTTTGTTTGTCGATTCTTGACAGCGGATGTACATGCTGTTTCGTTTTCTTGGTCTCTCGTTCTGCGCGTTTGCTAGGCAATTTTTTGCTCGGGCTTCGCTTCTCCCTCTTTTGCATACGTCTCGCTTGTCGCCATACTCTGCTTCGCTACTTCGTCTCTGCGCCCTCTCTCTCTCGCTCTCTCCCTGGACGTCCCCTGAGACGACGAGGGAAAGAGAGAGAGAAGTGTGTGTGTGAGGATTTTGTTTCTCTAGCTCAGGCTCGCGGTCAGTACACATACAAATATGAAGACCGCGAGATCAAGCGACTAGAGTGTGTGGTGTATATAGCTTGTCATGTGGTGTGGACGTTGTGTTTGTTTTGTTGACTACAGAGAACATGAAAGAGGAGTCGACAGAGAGAGAAGAGATAGGGGGCTTTAGATGTGTACGTGAGGTGTGTTCGTGATAGACGGAAGGATGGATAGAATACAAGAGAGAGATGCGACGTAGGTGTGCTTGTTATAGAGAGAATGGAAGATAGCGTGAGAGTCATGCAGCTGTCCTATTGTGAGGACAGTAAAGCTCTCCATCCCTCCAAGATGAGGAGAGATACGGGAGGGGGAGAGAGAGAAGAGAGAGAGAGAGAGAGAGAGAGAGGAAGAGAGAGTGAAGAGAGAGAGGAGGAGAGAGAGAGAAGAGAGAGGAGACTAGGAGAGAGACCAGAGAGAGAGAGAGACGAGAGATCGAAGAGACGAGAGAGAGAGAGAGAGAGAGACTGAGAGAGAGACATAGAGAGAGAGAGAGAGACATAAAGAGAGGAGACTAGGAGAGAGACCGAGAGAGAGAGAGAGATCGAGAGAGATAAACTGGGAGAGAGAGAGAGGAGAGAGAGAGAGAGACTGAGAGAGAGAGACATAGAGAGAGAGAGAGAGAACAGGCTCAGCGGGGACTCAACACACTGGCTGCATTGAACGCACCCTAATGAAGCTCTCCACTTTCCGTTCCCCAGGTGGACGGCATGCCCTGCAGGGCTGCATGGAGCTGCAGGCTCAGAGAGTTCCCCAGTGGACAGCATGCCCTGCAGGGCTGCATGGAGCTGCAGGCTCAGAGAGTTCCCCAGGTGGACGGCATGCCCTGCAGGGCTGTTTGGAGCTGCAGGCTCAGAGAGTTCCCCAGGTGGACAGCATGCCCTGCAGGGCTCCTTGGAGCCAGGCTCAGAGAGTTCCCCAGGTGGACGGCATGCCCTGCAGGGCTGTTTGGAGCTGCAGGCTCAGAGGTCCCCAGGTGACGGCATGCCCTGCAGGGCTGCATGGAGCTGCAGGCTCAGAGAGTTCCCCAGGTGGACGGCATGCCCTGCAGGGCTGCTTGGAGCTGCAGGCTCAGAGAGTTCCCCAGGTGGACGCATCATGCCCTGCAGGGCTGCATGGAGCTGCAGGCTCAGAGAGTTCCCCAGGTGGACAGCATGCCCTGCAGGGCTGCATGGAGCTGCAGGCTCAGAGTTCCCCAGGTCGACGGCATATGCCCTGCAGGGCTGCATGGAGCTGCAGGCTCAGAGAGTTCCCCAGGTGGACGACATGACGAGAGGGTCACACATTGGCAGGGAGACCCAGCCAGCATCCACATCTCAAACAGAATGACAATGAGGACCAAGAGACAAAGCCCACAGGCATGTTTCTCACCATGCACACACAGATGCCCGCCGGAGTCAAGCACGTCTTACAAAAGCCAAAGCCATGAAGCTCACGGAGGTGTAGAAATGATTTTGTCATCTGTGGGAGACTCGTGTGGTTTCGACAGTAAACGTCTAGTTTTAACTGCTTTGAATGAATGCGTTGTGTTGTCGTAGGTCATGTGGGCCAAGTGTATACCCTCCCCCCGCTCACCTCCCTTTGCTGAATCTCCTTATGCCTTTTATGGGTTAGCGGTGGCTGAGCTAGCCAGTCTCTCATTCTGTCACTCCCCTGCTTGCCTAACGACTAAGTGTCACAGTAACAGATTGCAGTGTTGCAGACAGTGACCGGTCAAGAGCCTGTGAGGGCACTGGCGTGAATGCTCGCCCCTGGAATGCATTCACTTCCTATACATCAGTGTGGGTCCTATACGCGGGACAAGGCAGTCCATTCACATGCCTGTCTAAATCACGGGTCTTCATCAGTCTTCTGACGGGATGAAGCTAGGCTTGGTGAGGCCCTGTTGGAGGTCACTGGAATGTGGATGGGCACATAGAGACACCAACACTAGCAGAGAACACAGACGTGTAGCCTGTACACACACTTCGAAAACACACACACATCTTGTGGACACATAGGCACCCACCCACACACATGAATATATAACAGAAAGGCAGACAGGCACACTCTCTAGCCAAGACTTCACACACAGACAGGCTGCCTTGGCTGAGAGAGAATTCCTTTGTTGTGTAAATCTGCCTGGGTTCTGCCTGAGACTCAGGGTCACCAAACTCAAGTTTGTTTTGGAGGCCTGTCTTGCTGACTGTGTTGTTTCCCCAGACAAAACTCTGATGTTGCAGTCAAAGTGGTTGTGTGGTGTTGTCAGTACATATGTATTTTAGATTCAATTCAATTTTTTTCCCAGTGTTTTTTAAATTTCAATTATACTGAACAACATTCAAAAGCAACGGGGGCAGTGTGTGTATGGGTGTGTGTGTGTGGGTGGGGGGGGGGAGTAGAACGTCTGCCAACAAGGAAACTAAATAAGTTTGACCTTGGCACTTCTTTGAGCCTTTCATTGTCTGTGTGTGTTTGTCACCTACAAACTCCAGAAGGACTTTTGAAAATAGAAATAATGACCTCTTTGTTGCCATACTTTCTTGAAGTTTTCAAGGCTCTAGTTTCAGTACCGATTGCCAATCCAGACTGAAAGGCCATGAACAATCACGCTCCAAAGAGGTAAATCAAATGACAAATTCTCATTTTATGAATTGAACCTGGAATTGTGATGAAATTTCGAGTTAATTCAATTCAACAGTTGCCTTTTCATGACCATAAAATAGCGAATGTTATCAACAGCAAGCTTTTGGACAATTGAGTCATAGCCTACTAGGGGAAAATGTATTAGCTTGCCTCCAATCTACACAAGCGCGCGGAAAGAAACTCATCTCTATGCTAATGGTGTTGACAAATGCGTTATAGAGTTACCATTTGTAGAGTCGATTGGAATTGTCTTCAAATTGAATTGAACTCTAACTTACTGCTTAATCGCATTCCGTCCTGATTTATGAGATGAAGTCGCGCGGCTGTCCGTGGCTCTTCTGGTTGTGAGCGGGAAAAAGTCTGCCGTCCTACATCCTGACAAGTTATTCAACTCTTTTTTCATGGTCTCTATTTTCTTTTTTTCTCCATCCTTCACTTTTCTTATGTAGCTACACTATACCATAATAACAAATAGCAGAGTGACTAAGCCTCTCTCTCTCTCACACACACAGTCAGAGAAAGTGTGTTTGTGTGGTGCATCCATGCCTTCGTCTCATCAGAAAGTCCTTGCAGGAGGACGCGCTCTGCTCCAGCCCTCAGTAACTAAACACATCACTCTGTGTCATGCCTCCGTGTCTCCCAGCCCCGATGACAATGACGTGATGAAGGATAATAGGCTAACCATCCCCTGGGCTAAATCAGCGGAGCATATATAGCTTCAACTCAAACTACCGGAGCTCTGTCACGATAGACAACTGTTCTCCAACAACCTCTCATCATGTTCACCCCGGCGGTGAGAATCACTGTGGTGTAGCCTATTAGGCTTCTGTTTCGCTGTACATTTAGTGGAACTGTGTAACTGGCGGTCTGGTCAAACTGCCAGGCGTGATTGACAGGTATCCATGGTGACAGGACAGAGCCAGCAGGGCAAAGGGCAGCGCCCAGAAGACAGGAGTCATTGACTCATGGTTCCACAGGGAGATTTGACATTGCTGTGTCCTGGTTTCTTCCATCCAGTATAAAGAGATGATAAGACGTGAATTGTGTGTTTGCGCATATGAACGGCGGTCTTGAAAGTAAATCGAGCTTGCGGGAGCTCATTTCGTGAAGGAAGACCGTTATCAGTGTATTTACCTGAGACTGGTCTCTCGTCTCTCTGTGAATCCCTCAGGATAGACTGTCTGCTCAATACCTGGTGCTGCGCCAAAAACAATATTGAGGTGTATTAAAGTATAATAGTGTGAAAACACAAACACACACACAGGTAGATACTAATCCCAGGGGGAAATTGAGGCCTTCCAGCTGCAGTCCAGATAAAATTAAATCAAAATAAATAAATAGAAAGGAACATGTTACGAATACTAAACACACAGGGGTTAAACATTTGTCAACAAAACAAAACACACAAAAAAAACATGAATAATAGGCTGCAAATAACAGGAACAGAGAGAGGCTACCAGTTATAACAATGAACAATCACTCGGCTGTTAGCTATTTAGAGTCGTTTGTTTACATTTACGTTTATTTCATTCTTGGATATTGTATTCTGCTTTGCTGGGATGAATATTAATTTCCTATACCAGATGATGTTCGTTGCAGGGTTGATTTGTTTGTACGTAATGACATTGTTTGGCCAGCATGCGTAGGCCTAAATGTTGACAAGAATAGATTTACTCCGGAGAAAATCGAAGTTCCGATGTTCATTTGGAACAAAATCAAATGTTTACTGAGTGCAAATAAAGCTCTCTCACTCATTCCCTCTCGGTATAGTATAGATGAGGGGTTCTCTATTCCCATTGGACGCTGACGTGGTTCTCTTGTAGCATAACAATGCATCTCTCTTTCTGCCATCCCCTCTCCCCTTCCCCACCACCCCATCTCTTTCGATCCTCTTTCTCCCCCCCTCCTTCGCTCTCTCTGCAGCTCTCTCTACTCCCTCTCATTCTCCCTCTCCTTCTCTCTCTCTCTATCCCCCCTCTCTCATCTACTATCCCCATCTCTCTCCCTATCCCCCTCTCTCTCTATCCCCCTCTCTCTCCCTATCCCCCTCTCTCTCCCTCTCTCGTAGCTTCCCTCCCCTCTCCGCCCATCACAATCCTTTCCGTTCCGTCTCTACATCGCAGTCCCCCCACCCCTCCCTTTTTTCGCCCTGACGCTCTCGCGCACCTGCTTCTCCTCGCTGTGGTCTCAGACTCAACCAGTATCTCTGTCTCGAGAACGATGCTGTTTCCTCCGGAGTACCACGATAATACTAGAAATGAATTTTAGAAAGCTACTTTAATAGTATGGACCAACGGAATGTACAATATTAACTGCTGTTTATGGATTGATATTTTTTTTACTTATTTTTTTCGAGAGATGAAACACTTACACTTCTCATAGGCTGTCCGAGAGGAGATGTTGTAGAAGCGTTCCCGATGGGACGGGTTCGTTTTCATAACCAGTTAGCGTTAGCGACAAATCAAATTACTATCACATTGACAGCAGAATTGACAGAAGGCATTAGTCGGTATTAATATATAACTATTTTCGGTGTGCATTTGACTATTTTAGGATTTTTTTCTTTGCACGTAGACTACGTGGGATGCGCGGTATAGGTTAGTGATGGAGTGAGTGAGAGAAAGCGAGCCCGGGTCGGATTTTTATATCTCCTAACTTGTACATGATGAAATCGCTCTTTTTCAGTCGCTTCTTCATCCTTTTGCCCTGGGTTCTTATCGTTATCATCATGATTGATATCGACACTAAACGGACGTCAGTGCGGGGGTCCTGCCCTTGGTCGGCCGGAGAGCGCACAACGGCACGCTCGAACCAGCCAGCATCGGGGCAACCGCTCTGCTCCGCCGGTAATCTACGCCGTCACCCCAACCTACAACCGTCCGGTCCAAAAAGCAGAACTCACCCGGTTGGCCAACACCTTTCGCCAGGTTCCTAGTTTTCACTGGATAGTGGTGGAAGACTCGAACATACGCACGGAGTTGGTGGCGCGCTTCCTCGCCCGGTCGGGAGTTCCATACACACACTTGCACGTCTTAACCCCACGCCGGTTTTAAACGGCCTGGGATGCCTCGGGCCACCGAGCAGAGGAACGCGGCTCTGACCTGGCTGCGTCAACACCGTTCACGAAAGGATCCGGGAGTAGTGTTCTTCGCGGACGATGACAACACGTACAGCTTGGAACTGTTCGAAGAGGTAAGCCGTCCGTTACCGTAAACACGGCACTCCTCATGTCCAACCCTGATTGTGCGTGTGTGTGTTTGCAAGATTATTATGTTTTGTTTCAGCCCAGCTCTGTCACTTGTCCTTCACCACTGTTAGTGTATGAATTCAAATTCTGGATTTAAACCAGGAATCAAAATATGTGTTTGTAATATTTTCATTTACACTATGGAGTACTCAAAAAATATGATTCCAGGGGAGGGGGAGGGAGGGAGGGAGGGAGGGAGGGAGGGAGGGAGGGAGGGAGGGAGGGAGGGAGGGAGGGAGGGAGGGAGGGAGGGAGGGAGGGAGGGAGGGAGGGAGGGAGGGAGGGAGGGAGGGAAGGAAGGGAAGGTTGTGAGATGAGGCCAACAGACACAATCATCTCTGAAACCTCACAGCTCGTTCAGGCTGGCCGGCACTGATGACACAGTTCCAAGCTGCCCTATAAACATTGATCTATAGCATGTCCAGGAAGGGCTGGGATCCCAGAGAGGAGCTCTGGTGGAGGGGCTCGCCTCAGGAGAACAGCTCTGGTGGAGGGGCTCAGCCTCGGGAGAGCAGCTCTGGTGGAGGGGCTCAGCCTCAGGAGAGCAGCTGTGGTGGAGGGGCTCAGCCTCAGAAGAGCAGCCCTGGTGGAGGGGCTCAGCCTCAGGAGAGGAGCTCTGGTGGAGGGGCTCAGCCTCAGGAGAGCAGCCCTGGTGGAGGGGCTCAGCCTCGGGAGAGCAGCTCTGGTGGAGGGGCTCAGCCTCAGGAGAGCAGCTGTGGTGGAGGGGCTCGGCCTCAGGAGAGCAGCTCTGGTGGAGGGGCTCAGCCTCAGAAGAGCAGCCTGGTGGAGGGGCTCAGCCTCAGGAGAGGAGCTCTGGTGGAGGGGCTCAGCCTCGGGAGAGCAGCTCTGGTGGAGGGGCTCAGCCTCGGGAGAGCAGCCCTGGTGGAGGGGCTCAGCTCGGGAGAGCAGCTCTGGTGGAGGGGCTCAGCCTCGGGAGAGCAGCTGTGGTGGAGGGGCTCAGCCTCAGAAGAGCAGCTGTGGTGGAGGGGCTCAGCCTCGGGAGAGCAGCTCTGGTGGAGGGGCTCGGCCTCGGGAGAGCAGCTGTGGTGGAGGGGCTCAGCCTCAGGAGAGCAGCTGTGGTGGAGGGGCTCAGCCTCAGGAGAGCAGCTCTGGTGGAGGGGCTCAGCCTCAAGAGAGCAGCTCTGGTGGAGGGGCTCAGCCTCAGGAGAGGAGCCCAGGTGGAGGGGCTCAGCCTCAGAAGAGCAGCTCTGGTGGAGGGGCTCAGCCTCGGGAGAGCAGCTCTGGTGGAGGGGCTCAGCCTCGGGAGAGCAGCTCTGGTGGAGGGGCTCAGCCTCGGGAGAGCAGCTCTGGTGGAGGGGCTCAGCCTCGGGAGAGCAGCTGTGGTGGAGGGGCTCAGCCTCAGGAGAGCAGCTCTGGTGGAGGGGCTCAGCCTCAGGAGAGCAGCTCTGGTGGAGGGGCTCAGCCTCAGGAGAGCAGCTCTGGTGGAGGGGCTCAGCCTCAGGAGAGGAGCTGTGGTGGAGGGGCTCAGCCTCGGGAGAGCAGCTGTGGTGGAGGGGCCCAGCCTCAGGAGGGCAGCTCTGGTGGAGGGGCTCGGCCTCAGGAGAGCAGCTCTGGTGGAGGGGCTCAGCCTCGGGAGAGGAGCTCTGGTGGAGGGGCTCAGCCTCAGGAGAGGAGCTGTGGTGGAGGGGCTCAGCCTCAGGAGAGCAGCTCTGGTGGAGGGGCCCAGCCTCAGGAGAGGAGCTGTGGTGGAGGGGCCCAGCCTCAGGAGGGCAGCTCTGGTGGAGGGGCTCGGCCTCAGGAGAGCAGCTCTGGTGGAGGGGCTCAGCCTCGGGAGAGGAGCTCTGGTGGAGGGGCTCAGCCTCAGGAGAGGAGCTGTGGTGGAGGGGCTCAGCCTCAGGAGAGCAGCTCTGGTGGAGGGGCTCAGCCTCAGGAGAGCAGCTCTGGTGGAGGGGCTCAGCCTCAGGAGAGCAGCTCTGGTGGAGGGGCTCAGCCTCAGGAGAGCAGCTCTGGTGGAGGGGCTCAGCCTCAGGAGAGCAGCTGTGGTGGAGGGGCTCAGCCTCGGGAGAGCAGCTGTGGTGGAGGGGCTCAGCCTCAGGAGAGCAGCCCAGGACGCCTGCCTCGCTGATGGGAAGGGAAGAGGCTGATTGCATGTCTGTGAGCCGGGCTTCTTGCTGGTGATTGTGGAGCTCCTCCCTGAAGTAATAGCCTGTCATGTGGCGGTAATAACCTGAGAGAGAGCGGTTACCTTGGTGATGTGTATAGTATCACACGGACAGCAGGTGTTCAGGAGGCTGGATGATGGAGGTCCAGGTGCAGTATATACCTCTGAAGCGGGTGTTTGAGAAGGATGGATGATGGAGGTGTCCTTTATGACAAGGCATTGCAGTTAAAGCCTCTTAAATGGGTTTGACTTTCTGTATGTCTCACCTCAAACTCTTGGCCTACTCTAAAAGCTTTTGCCAATGCGTACAAGCGTATTTTGTCTTCTTCAGTGGAAACCTTATGAAACAGCTCATTTAGATTCCATCATTTGCTGCCCTGAAAGGCCACAGGGAGTGTGGAGAAACAAGCTGGAAAAAATCTGCCTAAAAAAACAGAATTATGGGATGTACAGTGAGATACAGAGAGAACGAAAAAAAGAGAGAGAGACAGAGAGAGAGAGAGAGACAAATAGAGAGAGATTCACTGCAGCTGCCTCCTCTAAACACGAGCATCGTCAGGAGAGAGACCAATCAGAATAGGCTGTCAGCAAACTAAATGTTGCACATTAATGCTTTCTGAGCAATCAGAGTCCTGCCTCTCTCTGTCTCTCTCTCTGCCTCTCTTTGTCTCTCTCTCTGCCTCTCTCTGTCTCTCTCTCTGCCTCTCTCTCTCTCTCTGCCTCTCTCTGCCTCTCTCTGTCTCTCTCTGTCTCTCTCTCTGTCTTTCTCTGTCTCTCTCTGTCTCTCTCTCTCTCTGTCTCTCTCTGTCTCTCTCTCTGTCTCTGTCTCTCTCTCTCTCTGCCTTTCTCTGTCTGTCTCTCTCTCTCTCTCTCTGTCTGTTTCTCTCTCTCTCTCTGTCTTTCTCTTTGTCTTTCTCTCTCTCTCTGTCTCTCTCTGTCTCTTTTCTCTCTCTCTCTGTCTCTCTCTGTCTCTCTCTCTGTCTCTCTCCTTCTCTGAAGCTGAGCCAGGGGTTGAGTTAGCAGTTTGCCCCGGAGGGTAGTGGGGAGTGTGGAGCTGGCTAGCCATACCGCCACCTCTCAGCCCTGTCAGCCAGTCTGTCAATCACAACAAGCCCTGCTACTGTGAGATCCCCCCCTCCCCCACCTCCACCACCACCACCCACCCACCCCCCAAAAACCCGCAGTTTATAGTCATCACATCAATCTGCACTCTTAATGAGGCCAGGTCTACAGGGACACACTGCACAGTGGAGGAAAGCAACACATTGATTAAAGAGATATTTCCCAAACAAAGCTCAAAGTCTGCCCCACAGTCGAACATGTCGTATGCAAAGATACATCCCCACGTTTCCACACCTGGTGTCGGTCCTCAGCTTGTCTAAACTCTAAATAAATGAACAGCTTGTGTGTAAAGTCGATCACAGCCAGGACAAGGTTTCGCAAAAGAACCAGGGAAAGTAGGCGAGAGAGAGCGAAATAACTGAAAAAGAAACGAAATCCAATTCCATCAAATCCATGCGAGCAATTATTATAATTACACACTGGTAAAGGCGAAGCAGAAAGGAAGGCTTCTCTGCGCGAGGTATTGTTCATGAGGGGGTGGGGCGGAGGAGAGGGTGAGAGAGGGGTGAAGAGAGCGAGAAAGGAGAGAGGGAGAAGTGGTGAGAGAGAAACTCTAGTTTCTACCTAGCCCCTCCGCCATTCTCCCTGGTCTCTCTCTTCCTTTCCTGACCACCCTGACCTCCTCTCCTTGCTCACTCTCTCCGTGTTCCCATCTCCCATCCCTCTCACTCCCCAGTCCTCTCCCTCTCCTCGTTTATCTCCTTCTCTCTCCCTTTCTTTCCCCTCTCATCTCCGTTTGCCTCAGGACTGGTGTGATTGAGTCTGCCTGACTGCTTGCTTTGTCTGCCCCAAGCTTCATGGAGCTGTTCCTTCCACTACTCATATACAGCTGCTACGACAGCGACTGAGAGACAGAGACGATGCCCTGAGAGGAACACACACACACACACACACACTCTTGTGTGGAGACACAGACTCTCACCCTGTCTCTGTCAGTGTGTGTGTGTCTCTCTCGCTCCCTCAGAAACAAACACACCAATCAGGACCAGCCTCGCTCTCCCACACACACACACACACACACACACACACACACACACACACACACACACACACACGAGATCACGCGTTGTTGCATCACCATTTCATAACCTCCTCATTCTCTCCATTCTCTTTCCTCTAATTTGATTCATTCTTTCCCCTCCGCTTCCCCCTCTCATTGCCCTAGCCATGCATATTAATGACACAAGGAGAAGGGTTGATTAAAATCACATACAGAGCCACCACACAGCATGACATACAATTCAATGACAGCTTTTTCCCCAGGGCAAGAAGAAAAAGTCACAAATGTGTAGTACATTCATAATGCTGTATCATTAAGGCACGCGTTGTGCCACGCACGTAATGCATCAACCTTTTGTTTACTGTCTGGATGGGGGGGGTGTGTGTGTGTGTGTTCATGTTCTTCATGTTCGCTCACTGACTTTCAGCCTGACTGAAGGACCCTGTCCTTGTGTGTTCCTGGGTTCACTGGCTCACAGGTTCACATCAAACAACAAACAACGTAACACAGCCAATGAAACGTGACACACAAATCTCTCATCAGCATCTCTGAGGATTGCGTATGCATCATATTCTGCTGTGAGATACTGTTTAGGTGTATCAAGTTTTGACCAGCCCGCTGAGCATGCGAGAGGAGGTGTAAAGAGTACGTAAGTGAGCATGTTGATCTATTCTGGGAAGTGTTGTAGACAGTGTAGAACACAACAGACATTTCCTTTTCAATCCTCCCAGGACGTCCTCTGATTGGATGAGTCTAATCATGGATGTCCAGCCTTCCGTTTCATCCATCCATCCCTCTCCGATCTGGGAGGATTAAAAAGTGGGATGGAGGTGAAGGGAGAGTTAAGTTATTAAACCCCCTTCGAATCCAAGCTCCTTGAGTCTTAACAGGATGAATTTCACACATTTGACCGTAAAAATGTTTTGCGTGAGCATCACAAAGAACACAATTATTTGATGACGGCAGCTGTCAAGCGACACCTCAGAGGAATATAGATTTCAGGTGAATCGTTCCTGAACAGAGAACACAGATCTGAATCAAGGCTGGGTGCATGATGAGTAATTAACAGTCATAAGTATAGCGATAGCCGACCATTAAGTATTTTTGTTTAATTCCCCTGGCTACCTTCCGTATAAATACCATTATGGGTCAACATGAACCTCTACCGCTAAGCTGAGACAATGGCTCCACTTGAGAACCACAAACCGTCTGTGCGGACGGACACGCTCTCTATTCATCTGCGTTTTTATAGACCAGAACTGGAGAAGCCTTTGAACAGTGACCCAGGAGAGGAGGAGAGGCAGGAGGAAACAGAAATAAGGGGGAAGGGTTTTAGCGTCGCACAAGCAAGCTCAAGGGGCAACGCATTAGTGGAGAGAGGGCTTCAAAGCTGTGTGCTCATTGCTCAGGGGGAGAGAGGGGGGAGAAGAGAGAGAAGTGAGGGAGAGACAGAGTATTGGGAGAAAGAGGGAGAGGGGGGGAGGAAGGAAAGGGAGGACTTCTATCAGTCCCTGCGTTCAGGGCTTCCAGACAGAACAGAGACATTAAATATTAAGGCCTTCCTCTGACCATAGGGTGGTGAGACTGTGTGAGACTGGTCCTTTTGTAATGCAGGGCTGTTCTGTTATTGCGTATTGACAGTGTTTGGCTGGAGGCTGCTGTGTGTTTCAGAGGAGAATAGATGTTTGGGATGCTACGCTGTTGGTCTTTGGTATCATGAATGAAATGACACATAAACGTACACTCCCCTCTCTCTCTCCCTCTCTCTCCTTCTCCCTTTCCCTCTCTCACTCACGCTCACACACACACTTAAATGTAAATGACAGTTGGCCAACAGTATACCTACTACTCTAGTGCTGAAAGCCATCTGAGCTTCTATTCACACCAACACACACTTTGTCACAAACCACACACTGTCTATTTCCCTCTCTGTGTCACTCCTGGCAGTCTGTGAATTGATTCAGTGTAAAAGATGAAACTACCAACTTGGTTATACCACCCGGTTTCATTTAGTGCCACGTTGGTTCAGGGAGAAGATTCCAGACACACGGATTTCCCCCTTTTCAGGTTCCATGAAAGATTTCTAGTTTCCCGTTCAGACAGAAACTGAATGAATGTGTTTCTGAGTCTTCACAACTTCACACAGTTTGCGCCTTCTAAGTCCCATTTACAACCCCTCGGCTGTGTGGGAGAGATCTCAGATCTGATCTCAGATCTGCTCTACCATGCAGGAGGATAACGGACCAAGACAAAAGGAAACATCCAACAGCATGAAAGATGTGAAAGTGTGTTTGTGTTTCACAAAAACCGGCACTTGGCTTTTCTTTGTGTGTGTGCGGCTTTGTGTCTGTATAACGCATTTAGCAGAAGCCCACATCCAAAACACAGCTTTGCACAGGGGATTTGAACCTGTGAACTCACAATTCGTATCTCTATTTGATGTGTTTGATGTCCAGCGTAGTCACATCCCTCCCTGTCTCTAATCAGCACAGGGGGTACAGGGGGTACAGTGGGATTTGAACCTGCGAACTTATGATTCGTATCTCTATTTGATGTGTTTGATGTCCGGCGTAGTCACATCCTTCCCTATCTCTACCTACTCCCCCCCCTACAGATGCGAGGGACGCGAGGGGTGTCGGTGTGGCCCGTGGGGCTGGTGAGCGGTCGTCGCTATGAGCGCCCCCTGGTGTTCAGGGGTAAAGTTGTGGGCTGGTACACAGGCTGGAGGCCAGACCGCCCCTTCGCCATCGACATGGCAGGTAAGACCACGCCCACACACCACACGGGCGGGCGAAACCATGACAACGGGCTGAAAGACGTGAGCAGATTCCGGACCACATGCAGGGTTACCAACCCGACAGCTCTCCCCCCCACTGTGACAACCAAACCCAGAAGACTTCAAGGGCTGTACGAGGACTAGAGCAGTGGTTCTGAACCCTGTCCTCAGGGAACCCCTGTCCTGCATGTTTGAGATGTTTCCCTGCTCCAACACACCTCATTCAAATCAGATGGGTCGTTATATAGCTCTGTAGAAGCCTGGTAACGAACATGCATTTGAATCAGGTGTTGGAGCCAAGAAACATCGAAAATAAGCAGGACAGAGGTTCCCTGAGGACCAGGGTTAAGAACCACTGGACTAGAGCATGCATGCAGGTCACAACGTCGATCTGGGGTGGGGTCAGAACAAGGAGTTTTTCAGAATGCAGATGACTTCTCTGGCATGGTACACCAGAGCTGGTGGAAGCTCAAGTAATGAACTGTGCTTTTCAGCTGAAACCTTTATTCTACCATGATCACCACTCAACCCTCCTCTCTCTCTCTCTGAACATCCCCTGCTACACACACACACACGCACAAACACACACACACACACACACACACACACACATACACATACACAAACACAAACACTCAAGCACACACACATACACACACACACACACACACACACACCACACACATACACACACTCAAGCACACACCTAACAGTACACAATTACATACATGCACACACAAACCCATGGGTGTTTGTGATGTGTTAACGAAGGCATTATAACTGTAAATAACCCCCCCCACCCACACATCCATATCACACAAACAGACCCATTAAACCCACACACTGACACACAACATACTAACGTCACCATCAGTTGCAGAATAATGCAACCATGCCTGATAACATGATAAAGTCTAACAGTTAACCAGGTATCAAAAGCGAATAACCAGAGTAAACCGTAAAACATCCGCACGGTCTCTGACGACGGCTACGCCTGTGTTCCCTGAACATCCACTCTTACTCTTTCTAAATCATTTACAACCATTGTTGTTGAGAATGAGATGCGGCTTTTCATTGTGCTCTGGCTGCTGCTGCCGGTAGTAATAAAGTGTGCATTGTGCCGTTGAGGTGCTCAACGTGGTTTAAAAAGCCCACAAACGTCTGCAATAGCTTCATCTCATTTACCATTTACTGGAGTACAATAGCCCTGGGTCGAGAGAGGAGGCTCTTGGTGTTCGCCTTGGCTACCTCCTCCGACAATCACGAGCTTGGAGAGCTTGTGTTTGATGTGTACAATAGGCCGCGTGCGTTTCTGTACGTCATGTTCATGTTCACGTTTTACTCGAACATAGCCTGTTTGTGAGCGGGGTGCTGCGTTTGTCTGGAAGCGAGTGTTAGCTAACACCTTCATGTCGATTTGGAGGGTGTTGGGGAGGCGAGAGACAGGGTCAAGGAGTGGTCTTTTTAAGGTTAGCATTTAGCTGTAAGGTTTCAGTCTGTCTCAGAGAGCACCTGTGGGGTTTCAATCAGGGGCGAATCTAGGTTCCCACTTTTGGGGGGGCTAAGCCCCTTAGATAAAACCTATTCTTTTTCCTGTGACCCAGCAAAATTAGGGGGGTATAGGGGCAGGTTCCCCCAGAAGAATTTAGGAAAATATCCTTTTAAATAGTGTCCTCTAGTGGGGTTTTTAGGAAGAGAAATGAACACATTTAGATTTAAAATATGAAAAAAATATATATATATATTTGGGGGGGGCTAATGAAACGATATTATATCATTTAGCCGCGCGAAGGAAGCTTCCTCTTTGACTGTAAGGTTTCAGTCTGTCTCAGAGAGCAGATACACCTGTGGGGTTTCAGTCTGTCTCAGAGAGCAGATACACCTGTAGCTTTCAGTCTGTCTCAGAGAGCAGATACACCTGTGGGCTTTCAGTCTGTCTCAGAGAGCAGATACACCTGTGGGGTTTCAATAAAAAAACGTGTTCCTTCCGTCCGTTTCCTTAATAGGCCAATAAAATGACAAGAGATATGACGCAAGGACGGATAAAGACCAAAGAAAATTAACTCGTCAATCAAATTCGCATTTCCATATACATTATTAGGCTTACCATCTCTGCATCAGCACCGTAAGGACGTCCTGTATTCAGCACATCACTCCTCTGGTAGAATATCACTGACTTAAAGAAACATGAAGACATAGCAATCAATGTCTTGTTGATAACACATCAAATGACAGTGGTTTTGACATCAAGTCACTTCAGATCCGTGTGTGAGATACTTACCAGGTAAATGGCTTCAGGTTCATAAGGGTTTAGAGTGAGCATTAGTCAAGATGATGGGTCTTCTCTGCTGAGCAGTAACAGGGAGAAGGACGCTCATCACCATATCACTTGTATTAGCTGCAGGTAACGAGATTTCTATCATATAATTGCTTTCAAATCCACCTATCTTACCTCGGAGGCTGGATGTGATTTCACTGCAGGATCACTCCCTGTTTAGTAATGCACTGATAGGGCACATGGATCTTTACAAGACTCGATTATTATGTGTTCCATCACTGTGCTGATGCAAAGTGTTTGTCAAATTTAATTTTCCACATTTCCTCTTTTGTAAGTTGTCATAATGGCACCCAAAAGCCCAAATCGTTCTCGTCCTGTAAAAGAGAGTCCAGAATCAAGACTCTTGTCATCGAAACACATTATTGCTTACATTTACATTTACATTTATTCATTTAGCAGACGCTTTTATCCAAGCGACTTCCAAGAGAGAGCTTTACAAAAGTGCATAGGTCTGATCATAACAACGAGATATCCCCAACATTGCAGGTAGTCAAACATGAATCATACATTGTGAAAAAAAACAAAAATAAGTGCCAAAGGGAAAAATCATAAGAGCATGAAGTTAAACAAGTGCTTGTATTATTATACTGACTCTTCAGTATTTGAGGTATTTTGCTTGTATCCTACTCTGGACTCCATCTTTCACTCGTTTGTTCCTGGATCCATACTTTCTTTCTCCTTTCCCTCCTCTATCTTTACATCTCTCTCTCTCTCCATCTGTCTCTCCCCCCGCACGCCCTTCCTCTCTCTGTGGAGTCGAGGAATCCCTTTGTGAATACCGAGCTAGCGGCGAGCTAGCGGCGCTGTAGAAATGAGTGCGCGTTGGCTGAAAACATGCAGAGGAGGTCATGGAGGTTAGCTGGAGCAGCCAGCCATCCGCTCACCCCCAGTCCCAACGGAGCGTCCAGATTGTATTTGAGACAAGAATGTATGACACCACGCACAGTCTTCCTGTCACACTGCCTTGCGTCCTACACACACACACATAGCACACACTGAGCCCCTTTCAGCATAAATCCGATGCATTCTCTCCATAGTGGGGATATATGGTGACCTAGTTCCAAGATTTTTGATTTAGATATCTTGCCTTCCCTTCCCTTATCTCCTTAAATCATTTTCTTCACTTGTGGCTACGTGGTTGTTTTTTTTGAGGGCAGCGTTTTCTGAGTCGAAGGACGAGGATGGAGATATATTTGGAACCGAAGCTCTAGAAGACAGAGTGCATCTCCACACCTGTTTGTAACATCCTGGTGTGAGAGAGAGAGAGAGAGAGAGAGAGAGAGAGAGAGAGATAGAGAGAGGAGAAGCAGAGAGACAGAGAGAGAGAGAGCAGAGAGAAGAGAGAGAGAGTACTCTGTATGCGAGATCTTATTCTTCTCGCTTAGAAGAGAGGCACACACGCGCTCTAGCTTGTTCGTCCCCCTCGAGTCTGTGTGTTGTTTGTGTTTCTCACACGCTGGTAACACCCGGAGATTGCTCGCCCTGGGTGAAGTAACACATCGGATGTGAGAAGGTCGTGTGCCGTGTGAGACGTGTCGTGGCGGCGCGGTTATCGATCCCACCCCTTCATCTTCTCCCTCTCACCCCGCTTCACACCCGCAGGCTTCGCCGTGAACCTCCAGGTGGTCCTGGAGAACCCGAAGGCGTTGTTCAAGCGCAGGGGCTCCCAGCCCGGCATGCAGGAGTCGGACTTCCTGAAGCAGATCACCAAGGTGGCGGAGTTGGAGCCTCGAGCCAACAACTGCACCAGGGTCAGTAGATCTTTTTTTGGGGGGGTAAAATTATTATTAAAGATTTAAAATGTATGATGTTCCTTAGGGGAGTTTCTGCTTTATTGGGATCGACAGCGATGACTGACAAACCGAGTGAGGTGAGACAGAGGGACATGCAGGAAATGAGCAGATTTAAAACCCCAGGCTGCTGATAGGTCAAGCCTTAGCCTGTGTGGTTCCCAACCCTGGTCCTCAGGGACCCCCTGTCCTGCATGTTTTCGATGTTTTCCCTGCTCCAACACACCCCGATTCAAATGAATGTTCATAAGCAGGTTTCTGCATAACTAGATAACGACCCGTTCATTTGAATCAGGTGTGTTGGAGCAGGGAAACATGTAAAACATGCAGGACAGTGGGGTCCCTGAGGACCAGGGTTGGGAACCACTGCCTTAGCCTGTGTGGTGCGCTCGCTTAACTGGTGAGCCACCAGGACCCACAGGGTCAGTAGCCTTCCCATGTCTCCCAGGCTTTCAGTCTAATAAGGCTGCCTGGTAAAGACACAGCTGGGGCTCCTATTGGTCTAAACCCACCTGGCCAGCAGGGGTTCAGCTGAGGCTCCTATTGGTCTAAACCCACCTGGCCAGCAGGGGTTCAGCTGAGGCTCCTATGGTCTAAACCCAGCTGGCCAGCAGGGGTTCAGCTGAGGCTCCTATTGGTCTAAACCCACCTGGCCAGCAGGGGTTCAGCTGAGGCTCCTATTGGTCTAAACCCACCTGGCCAGCAGGTAGGTTTAAATCTCCGACTCCCTCAGGGCTTGAAATTATTACTGGTGACAAACTTTGGTGATGGATGTTAATATCCCTTGAACAAGAGGATTACTACTGAAAACATGAACAAATCATGTACAGCTAACCAGGTCAAAGTGTCACACTGTGTTTAATAGAAAAGGTAAACCCGCAGTCCCCTTATGCAGGCCTTCCCTAAGCATCCCTTCCCGAACATCTCCATCTGTAGATACACTGAGGAAGGGCTTTAAGAGAACGACAGCCAAACGAGCTCCTTTAACCAGGTCAGGACCATTTAATTCCTCCATTTACCAGTCATCAGCATAACCAGGGGGGTGCGGAGGAGAGCGAGGGGGAGAGCGAGGGGGAGGAGAGAGGGGAACGAGGGGATATAAGGGCTCACACTGGAATGGACCGAGCCCAGTCTCCTAATCTATAGCTCCTCTCCAAACCAGCATCATCCACACTTAGGCCTCCTCTCCACGGTCTCTCTCCCTCTCAGACTCTCTCTCCTCCCCCCTCTCTCCCCCCTCTCTCACCCGCGAGCTCATCCCCCCTCGACTCACGTCTCTCATCCCCCCTCGTCTCCAATGCTCTCCTCCCCCCAGTCTCATCATCTCATCTCTCTCTCTCTCTCCCTCGCCCTCTCTCTCTCTCCACCCTCTCTCCACTCTCTCTCCCTCTCTCCCCCCTCTCTCTCCCCTCTCTCCCCCCCTCCTCTCTCCCCCTCTCTCTCCCCTCTTCTCTCCCCTCTCCTGGGCTGAGCAGGGCATCGGCAGAGACGTCCTCATTATCACCCCACATTACCCTAATGGGGGGTGGTCCACCGCTGATATTAATACAGGCCATTAGCGAGATGTGACATCATCACTAATCACTCGCCGCGCGCACAGCCAGAAGGACGTGACAATCATCAGTAATCACCCTCTCCCCAGTCTGTGAGCTGTGACACCTCCACTTATCGCTCAGCGCTCACACGGTGGGTAGCGGGCGGGGCTTTGACCGTCAGGCAGGGGGGGGTCCCTCCTCCTCCGACCCCCCCTGCTCCTCACAGACCTGAGGTCAGCAGCCGCTCTCAGACTGGGGAGAGAGAGACCTGGGATCAGACTGAGGAGAGAGAGACCGAGGAGAGAGAGACCTGGGATCAGACTGGGGAGAGAGAGACCTGGGATCAGACTGGGGAGAGAGAGACCTGGGATCAGACTGGGGAGAGGAGAGACCTGGGATCAGACTGGGGAGAGAGAGACCTGGGATCAGACTGGGGAGAGAGAGACCTGGGATCAGACTGGGGAGAGAGAGACCTGGGATCAGACGGGGAGAGAGAGACCTGGGATCAGACTGGGGAGAGTGAGACCGAGGAGAGTGAGACCTGGGATCAGACTGGGGAGAGAGAGACCTGGACAGACTGGGGAGAGTGAGACCTGGGATCAGACTGGGGAGAGAGAGACCGAGGAGAGAGAGACCTGGGATCAGACTGGGGAGAGAGAGACCTGGGATCAGACTGGGGAGAGAGAGACCTGGGATGAGACCGGGGAGAGAGAGAGACCTGGATCAGACTGGGAGAGTGAGACCTGGGATCAGACTGGGGAGAGTGAGACCGAGGAGAGAGAGACCTGGGATCAGACTGGGGAGAGAGAGACCTGGGATCAGACTGGGGAGAGAGAGACCTGGGATCAGACTGGGGAGAGAGAGACCTGGGATCAGACTGGGGAGAGTGAGACCGAGGAGAGAGAGACCTGGGATCAGACTGGGGAGAGAGAGACCTGGGATCAGACTGGGGAGAGAGAGACCGAGGAGAGAGAGACCTGGGATCAGACTGGGGAGAGAGAGACCTGGGATCAGACTGGGGAGAGAGAGACCTGGGATCAGACTGGGGGAGAGAGAGACCGGGGAGAGAGAGACCTGGGATCAGACTGGGGAGAGAGACGGGAGAGAGAGACCTGGGATCAGACTGGGGAGAGAGAGACCTGGGATCAGACTGGGGAGAGAGAGACCTGGGATCAGACTGGGGAGAGAGAGACCTGGGATCAGACTGGGGAGAGTGAGACCGAGGAGAGTGAGACCTGGGATCAGACTGGGGAGAGAGAGACCGAGGAGAGAGAGACCTGGGATCAGACTGGGGAGAGAGAGACCTGGGATCAGACTGGGGAGAGAGAGACCTGGGATCAGACTGGGGAGAGAGAGACCGAGGAGAGAGAGACCTGGGATCAGACTGGGGAGAGAGAGACCTGGGATCAGACTGGGGAGAGAGAGACCTGGGATCAGACTGGGGAGAGAGAGACCTGGGATCAGACTGGGGAGAGAGAGACCGAGGAGAGTGAGACCTGGGATCAGACTGGTCGTGTCGGGGAACTACTGGCTACAAGCGTAACTTACCTTGGAGTCTCAAAGTAACTGGATATGGGAGACTGGAACAGAGATAGTAAACACAGATTAAAAAAAAAGGAGAGACAAAGGAGAGATAGTGGAATAGAGAGAGAGAGAGAGGGAGAGAAATAGAGAGAGAGAGAGAGATAGTGGAATAGAGAGAAGATAAGAGAGAGAGAGAGAAATAGAGAGACGCTCACACTGGGGAGCTGTGCTGGCATGAGGTCAAGTTCTCTTATCACAGAACAAGCTGATACAAGTACCCCCATCTACCAGGCCTGCCCTCAGGCTGCCAGGGAGGACTACAACTCCCATCACTCCCTCACTGCAGACCAGCAAAGACTACAACTCCCAGCACCCCTCACTGCAGTGAAGACCACCACCAGAAACGCCTGGCTGTGCTAGAGAAGATGAGAAGAGAGAGTGAAAGAGGAGGATGGATGACAAGTAAAGACAGCTTGTTATTTGAAGTTGCAGATGAGGGATGTGAGAGTACACACACACACACCCTCACACACACACACACACCCTCACACACACACACACACACACACACACACCCTCACAGACACACACCCTCACACACACACACACACACACTGTAGTCCTACTCCACCCCCATCCGCTCCGTGATCTAAACTGAAAGGCGGTTCGCTGGCTGCACCTTTACACTCATTAGATATGCAAATTAGACCAATTAGTAGCATGGTGTGCAGGAAGAGACACGTTCCACCTGAGCAGAGACCAGACACTACTGGCAGAGCACGGAGAGCAATCTGTCACACGAGTGTGTGAGTACGTGTTGTGTGTGTGTGTGTGTGTGTGATGGTGAGTACATGTGTGTGTGAGCCAAACAGCAGTGAGGCAGCAACAAGGTTGGACCATTTCACGGTAGACCTATATCAGCCGGTTAAATCCAAGCTCTTGTATTTAAACTATATGCATTCACTCTTTTTCCTTTTTACATTACAGCAAGAATCCATTGTGACAGTGGAGAATGTATAATTATGGCAAAGAAGAGAAGCTATGCAGAGATGTTGTGTCTCTGAACAAGGGTTTTTCTCTCAGTAGAGCAACTCACACAAATCTCTCTCTCTCCCTCTCTCCCTCCCTCCCCTCCTCTCTCCCTCCCTCCCTCCTCTCTCCCTCTCCTCTTTCTCTCCCTCTCTCTCTCTCAGGTTCTGGTGTGGCACACACGCACAGAAAAGGTCAACCTGGGCAACGAGCCCAAACATCGTCAGGACACAGTGGTCATCGAAGTCTGAGGACCGGGACACTAGCCAAGCGCTCCGAGACCGCGGGGGGGGACAGTTGTGGAGAGGAAGCAGGATGTTACATCAAGGGTCAAGGGTCAAGGGCAGGACAGACCTCAAGCCAATGGGATTCACTCTACTGAAGCCATCTTGTTTGCTCATTGGTTGGACACGGCTGACTTTTGATGGACAGGACTTTGGACCAACCGCATGAATTGAAAATGCAGAACTTGCCTGATTGGCTCTCCAGGAGTAAGTCAAAATTCTGCTGCCGATTTACTCTGACGGCCTCCGAGGATTTGAAAGGTACTGGACGATGAGGCAGAGAGCGGTTTGTTCCCTGAATATGTGGGCCTGACAATCTCTGGGGATACGGAAGGTAGAACAGGAATCTGTGCCAGTTTCTGAGTAAAAAAATAAAATAATAAGTATTTGAAAGCATGTCATACGGGCTGTACTAAAATAACAAGACCTCAATGTATGTGTTTGTGTGAGAGTGTGTGTACTGTGTGTGTGTGTGTGTGTGTGTGTGTGTGCGTTCAATTGAACAGAACTGTTACACACTGGAATACAGGGACTAACTCCAAGGAAAAACACGGTTGATTCCAAAACGACCCTCTTGTAAACGTCAGAGAAGAAACAAACCTGCCAAACCAGACAGAAGACAGACAGAAGACAGACAGACGACAGACAGAAGACAGACAGACGACAGACTGCATTAGACGTGTCATGAGACAATAACGACGAGGCATAACGTTCATGGCTTTTCACTGTTTAATGCACGGAAATTACATGGTTTTTCTTTGTACTAGGCACCAGAAAATGTAAACACGTTAGAAATAAACCTGGAGGACTGTGTGTGTTTGTGTGTGTGTGGTTATTGCACGGCAGAAGGACCCTGTCGACGTGGCTACAACCCCTCTGCCGCAGGATCAGGCTGCATATCCGGGTGTCTTTGATCACTTTTCCTGATTCTAAACTAGATTCAATTTAAAATCTCTGTATTTCCGACTCTCCCTATACAATGAGACGTAAGAGGATCGGACGTCATGAGGTCATCCTCAAAACCACGAAAGTAAAACCTGAACCCATCGATCCAGGAAGTGTTTCTTCAAGTCCATCCACTGAGAGCTCCGATTGGCCCCCAGCGTCGACGGACTTCTCGTGGAATCCTGACGATGACCTCACCGTCCAATCCCCTTATCTTCTCCGGGGCCCCGCCCTTTCTAGGCTAGAAGCCGATTGGTCGTCCAGGTTTATTTGTCTCAGACTAACTGTGCTTCTTTGAACTGCACACAACCAACATCACTGTAAGATGGCGGATGACAGCAAGGAGGGGGGGGGGCGAAGGTCAGAGGTCACCCACAGAGGGGGAGAGGGGTCAGGGGTCCCCGAGGGGGGAGGGGGTCGTGGGTCACCCAAGAGAGAGTCACCCAGAGTTTGGCCAACATGAAGGCGCCACATGGCCTCCCATCTATTGGTCGGTTGAAGACCTGCGTTCATGTCCTAACTCTAACCCTATTGGACCAATGGAGAGGCCTTACGAGGGTCTGGGAAAACCAGGCCAATCAGTGCTGCTGTGTGTGCTGGAGAACACACACGACAGACCAGACACGCTGGATAGAAACAGACCCGGGAGGAATGTCTGTTTGACCTCTACTCTCCAGCCCAGAGCTGTAGAGGGCTGAAAGTACGGCCTTGGGTGATGCCACGGGACAGATATCCTTTTGGATAGAACCAGCTACGGCCAAACTCTCTGTTCTTACGGTCAAACTCTCTGTCCTTATGGCTCGCTGAGGTGGGGGAACATGTATACAGTACTGATCTTCTACGACTACCCTCAAGAGAGGGGGAGGGGGTGGGGGTGGGGGCTGGAGGATGGGGGGGGGGACTCTGGGTGGGAGCACCAACAACATACCCACATCTGCCATTTAACTAACCTAATCAACCCAACTATGGATTTTGGTAACGATATATCGTACGACGCCTCGTATTAATAGTCCAGCAGCTTTCTCTCCCTGATATGTCTTTTTTACAGCAACAATAACAGTTAAAAGGAATCAAAAGAGTATCAGTGGAACCCAAACCAAGGTCAGAGAGACACAAGAGCTGCCAGCAACCCCGCCCTCTCCCCCTGCTCCTCCACCAATCACTGAAGAGATAACAGATGGGTGGGGCTTCAGAGGGATGACAGAAGGAAGGGGAGGAGGGGGGGCGGGGCTAGCGGAGCAGTCTACGATTTGCATCTGTGCGTGTAACTGCGGAAGGGGA
This sequence comes from Mallotus villosus, assembly GCA_903064625.1. NCBI lineage: Eukaryota > Metazoa > Chordata > Actinopteri > Osmeriformes > Salangidae > Mallotus > Mallotus villosus. The sequence continues at coordinate 1,783 of CAEFZP010001315.1, read as the reverse complement.
GGTCTTCCTCCCCCTTCCTCCCCCTCCTACCCCCCCCTTCACTCCACAGCTGGGTGCTGAGGGTCTGGCCTGACGGGGGTCTGGCCTGAAAACGGGGGGCGGGGGGCCCGGCCTGACGGGCTGGGCCTGACCGGGTGTGTTCCCCCTGTCCCTCACCCCCCACGGCGTGTGTCTCCCTGATGGGCTGAATCCCTCTTTCCATCAGTCCGTTGCCCCTTATTCCCTGCACCACCCAGCCCAAGAAACGTCCAACCTGCATCGAGTTTTCCTTCCTTACTCTGCCCATCTCTTCTTATTCATCTTATATATATTTTACCTATATACACCATTTAAAATATTTATTTATTATTTTATATGTTTTTACTAGATACACAGTTTTAAATATATATTTATATTTTTTATTTTTACTATAATACACCATTGTTAAATATTATTTCTATTTTTATTATACACCTTTTATAGATATTTCTTGTATATTTTTACATATACCCCATTTTAAAATTTTATTTATATTGTTAAAAACTATATACAACCCAGTTTAAATATTTATTTATATTTTACTATATACAAAACCCCCCCATTTTAATATTTATTTAGTGTTTACTAGATACCCCATTTTAAATATTTATTTTATTTTGACTATATAACCATTTTAAATATGTATTGTATCTTTTACATATACACCATTTTAATAGTTATATTTAATATTTTTACGTATATAACAAACATTTTGAAATATATATTTATATTTTTTACTATATACCATTTGAAATATTTAGTTATAAATTTTTACTATTACACCATTTTAAATATTTATTTATATTTTTCTACTATATACACCTATTTTTAATTATTTTTATTTATATTTTTTCCTATATCCCAATTTTAAAATAATATTGATATTTTTACTATATACACCATTTTAATATTTATTGTATATTTTTACTATATAACACCCTTTTAAATTTATATTATATTTTACTATAAATAACCATTTTACATATTTGATTTATATTTTTACTATATCACCATTTTAAATATGATATTTTTACTATATACACCATTTTAAAATTTTTTATATTTTACTATATATACCTAATTTAATATTTAGGTTAATTTTTTTAAACGATTATAATAAAACTGCTAAAAAACCCTGACATGTAAAGGTTTCTAACTGTGGTACGATCCTTCCCCATCTCTTAATGCTCGCTCCTCCATGCGATCCCCCTCCTCCTCCCCTCCTCCTCCCCTCCTCCTCCCCTTTCTCCCCTCCTTCCCTCCCCTCTCCTCCTCCAATGCTCCCTCCCTCCAGGAAGATCCCCCCCTCCTCCTCCCCTCCCCGCTCCTCCTCCAATGCTCCTCCCTCCAGGCGATCTCCTCCCCTACCCCTCCCTCTCGCTCTCTCTCCTCTCCTCTCCTCTCCTCTCCTCTCTCTCGTCTCTCTCCTCTCCTCTCCCTCTCTCTCTCCCCTCACCCTCACTCCCTCTCCTCCCCTCCCCTCCCCTCCCCATCCCTCCTCTCCTCTCTCTCACAGTGCTCTACCTCCCAGACCCCAAGCATCTTCACACTCCACTCCATTCATTATACATATACCTAGTGCCTCAGCCGTATCTGAGGTGTGTGTGTGTGGTGTGTGTGTTGTGTGTGTGTGTGTGTGGTGTGTGCCCAAGTACTAATGACTTCTATTCTGAGCATCCGTTAGCAACACACACACACACACACACACAACATTGTTATAAATCCCTGCTGCACTCATTCAACCTATAACACCACACTCTGTCAC
>CAEFZP010001314.1:112500-144774 GCA_903064625.1 Mallotus villosus | reverse complement strand
TCCATGTTCTTGGCTCCGCCTTCAACACCAGCATCTCCAAGGTGTTCCAGGACAAGCAAGCTGAGGTGAGCGCCACCTGTCAGGGCTTTGGTGCTGTTCTGTGTGTGTGTGTGTGTGTGTGTGTGTACATAATTACATTTGTTTTTGTGTTGTGTGTGCCCAGGAACTATGGCTGCCATACTAAACGTCAACACTGACATCACAACCCTCAGCATGCGCGTCACCAGGATTGTGAGATTGACACGACTCCCACCCTAGCCCATCCCCACTTACTATTGCGTTTACGATTGGTGACTGTGATCTGGTCCTCTCACAGTTAGATAGGAGTACTAACAGGGACCGGATCATGAGTTAAGACTGGCAGGGCCTTTGATAGTTATGATCCGTGTCCTGTAGTCTGACACGCACGCTCCAAACATCTGAACACCACACAGACACACACAACAACACAGACACAGACCACACACAAAGACGCGTACTTCGTTACAAGTTGTGTATTTAGTTAGAGACAGGGTCCATTTTTAAACCCCCGACAGCTTTGAACCCTCCAGTTCCCTCTCGGGTCTCGCCTGACTACTCGGGTCTAACTGAGTGGAAAGCATGGGATATTCATCTAATCTCCTCCAGGCTCTCTCTATTCTTAAATATGCTCACCACTGGTTACAGGTGGTGAGTTCCTAACCCTTGTTCCTGTGAGTTAACCCTACGCTAGTGACTGAGAGAGAGTTCACTCTGTAGGTTTTAGAAACCATGCGATATAATGGTTATAATTCTAAAAAATGAATTAACATTAACATCTAAACATTCACAATTGCAGATAAACGCCAATTTCATCACACGTATAGATATAATGAACATGTGGCCGTAACAGTATCTGTATCATTTCTAGTGGGTTATGGGCTTGTGTAGTGTTGTTCTAGACGACTCTAGTTCTAGATCCTCAGGTCTCTGTGTGACTCTGGTCCATTGACTGACTGTGTGACTGACTATCTGCTTCTAGAAGGAGTGATGAGTGACTGTGAGAATAGGCACAGGTCATAACTGAGCAGGTTAGTACGACCCCCCACCCCCCCCACCCCAACACCATCTCAATCTTCGCTTTATTAAACAGTTAAATTATTTATTCACCGCATCATTAATTCCTGTCACACGGAACCAAATATTTGCTTGTATTTGGAATACCCTTGATTTGGCAACTGAAGATAATGTACATCTTGATATGAGTGATGCTGGATTTGGGGGGTCGTTAAGTTTGTTTTAGGTTCGTTTTTTTTAATTTTTGGTGGTATGTTGGGTCAATATTCTTAGTTTACCGGTAAGTGTGTTATGGTTTGCGTTCGGTGGGAGGGTGGGAACTCGGGTACGTTTACAGCTGGGGTAGTTTTCATCTTTCTTGGTATACGCTTAGTAGTTTTTTTCTAGGTTTTTTTTCTTTTTTTATTGGTGGTGATTATAGTCTTTAAGTTGGGGCAGTTGATTTTCTTTTTTGGTAAGTTTGGGGGGGATTCGGTGCGTTAGCGGGCCGTTTGGGGGGGGTGGGAAGTGCTTCGCTGTTGTACGTGTGGGTCGTTTTGTGTCGGGCAGTGTTGGTTTTCCGGGATCTCGGTATGCTTGTCAGTTTCTGGTGTTGTCTTGTGATGGGTGGGGTGGCCGGGTGGTGGATATGCGGGGTTAGGGTGGGGTCTCCGTTAGGTGGTTTGGGGTGTTGGTGGGCTGGTTGAACAGTTTGGGGGCTTAGCCACTCGCAATCGGCGGGAGCGGGTAGTTGTTAGTTTACGGTTGGTGGGGTTTTGAGGGGTTTTTTTTGACAGTATGAATCCCCCACACGAATATGCCTGGAGGAGATTGCATATTGGCATTGTGGGTAGGCACTGAATGGGAGAGGACCACAGATTTCCTCTCGCACTCGACACGAGAGAGAGGGAGAGCCTAGCAGAGAGGAGAAGAGAAGAGAGAGAGAGATCTCTCTCTCTCACACACACTCTTCTCTACATTATTCTCCCCAACTCATGAGTCAGATGTCATAGCCCTCTTTAATTACAAATCTCTTTCAAGTTTGTTCTTCAGGTGTCAAACACGTAGATCTTCCACTATTTATGATTTCATTTTTGTATTTTATTTGGTTTTATACTTTCTTTGTGTGTATACACCCAAGATAGCACCAGCCCTGCTAGAAGAACCCTGCTCTTAAAAGATTTTTTTTTTTTTAAATCGTCGGGACTAGTTCATGTTGAAGGGGCTGGGTCCCACTAGATGTGTGTCATGCAGAAGAAAGCTGTAACGTAGAGACGTGTGTTAGCTAGCAACCCCTATATCATCTCTCCTGTCCTCGTCAACAAGAAGAGGAGGACCGGGGAGGAGAAGAAAGAACAGGAACCAGAACAGTCTCACCGAGCCCTAATGCTTCCGACGGAGGGCGAACAGGGAAAAGGGCCACTTCGATTGTAGTCCCTCCTTTACCTCCTCCTTCCTTTCCTCACTCCCCCTCTTTCCCTCCAGTGCCTCCTTGAGACCAAGTCTTTCTTCTGATGTGCCTCCCACACAACGTGTTCGCGGTGCCAACGCGGAAAAAAACACACGCTTTCTCCCTCCACAATCAGGCACAGGCAGGCATCGGGGAGTGTATTCCTTGTTTTAGTGATTTTATCCGGGCTACCTAGATTGTGGACTCGGGGTCCGCGTGCGCTCGCTTCCTCCTTTAGGGCCCGAGTGAAGAGGCGGTGTCGGGCTTTGGTGGGGGGGCCGGGATGATTTAAGGCTGGGGTTTCGGGGGTTGGATCTCATGGGGGGGGGTTACCGGGGTTAGAACTATTTGGGCATATGGTTTTTGGGGTGGCAAGGTGTGGTGTGTGTATTTGTCCTGTTTGGGTTCTGTCACGGGTTTTTGGTTGTGGACTTCTTACGGTGGGGTGGATTTTTTTTGTGAACAGTTACAACTACAGGCAAAGTTCACAGACGGATGGAAATCAATTGTCCTTTTTTTGTCGCTTTTGGTTATAGTCAGTTGTTTGTAAGGGCTTTTGTAAACGGAGGGAAAAGATAGCAAGGTTAGTAGCACTAGGCCAGTAGCCTAGGAGGGTCTATACATCTCTCTCCTATTCTTTGTCAGTCAGCCGTTTTATTAACGGTTAGGTCCCTCCATCTTGATTCTGTGGAATCATCTTGCACGCCACACAGCTCCGTAAAGATCAAACGGCCACAGTATGGTTTTATGCGTAGATTTATCAGTGTCATTGAAGATTATTGGGGAATATGAAATCTCTTTATCGCTATATTTATTTCATCTCTCTATACTCATCTATCATATCCTCGCTAAGCCTATGTCGATGAGCGCGATATCGGAGAGGGAAGAGCGACGATCTCGTGCTCTTTTATATCTAGCTCTAGATCTCGCGGATATCGCTCTATCTCTCTCTCTCTATCTCTCTCCCTATCTCTAAACCACGAGCGTGTCTTTCTCATTTCTCGACCTTTCCATGCTGGCTAAATTGTAGGTTGTTAATCTACCGAACACGTACTGAAAAACGGATTTTGCGTCGTGGTGTTTTTGTTGCATGCACCAAAAAACAAGCAACTAAACACCAAACCCCCTAAAACACCCAAAGCAAGCACAATCGAGTGTTGGGGTGGTGTGGTGGCCCTAGCTGAGGTGTTTTTAGAATTCCAACCATCCCATGTTGTAAAATGTCTTTTTGAACTGCCTGTCTGTGCCAGAAGTGACCGGGCTTCAAGATAGAGGAGGATCGGTGTGGTGTAGATAGGCGATGTACACGCGGCAGTCATAATCCCTGAGGCAGAAGAGAAGTGAGGCTCTTTCAGAAGCAGAACAACAAAGGAGAATGGGAAAGAGCTGGACTAACGCAGAGACAGACCTCGAGTGGATAAGAGAGGGATAGGACGAGAGAGAGTAGAGAGAGAGAGAGAGTAGCAGAATAGGAGAGAGGAGGTAGAGAGAGAGAGCGAGGCAGAGAGAGAGACGTAGAGAACGAGAGAGAGCGTAGGCGAGGAATGATAGACGGGAGGAGAGACGAGCGAGAGAGAGGTATCGGCGCGAGAGCGAGGTATGCGAGTTGAGTAGAGTGGCGGAGCTCGTCGAGGCGGAGAGAGAGAGAGCGAGCGCGAGGCGAGTACGAGAGATCGCTGAGAGAGCGAGCGCGCTCTGGCGCGAGCGAGAGCGAGCGCGAGAGCGCGCGAGAGCGCGCGAGAAGCGAGATGCAGAGAGCGCGAGAGGAGCTCGGCGGACGCGAGGCAGAGAGAGCGAGCGAGAGAGCGCGAGCGGCGAGAGCGAGAGAGAGAGCAGCGCGCGATGAGCGAGGGTAGACAGAGCGCGCGCGAGCGCGCGAAGAAGAGACCACTCCCGCCGACCCGATCTAACCGCCACAGTCCTCTCCCGCCTCCATCCCACTCCCTCCCCTCTCTCTGTCCATGTGTTTGACGTGCTCCTGCTCCTCCTCCTCTCATTCTCCATCTCCCCTCTGACAGGCTGCGTGTGGCGCTATGTCAGAGCCAGCGCCTCCTACACCCCCTACCTGCCCCCCCTCTGCGACCCCAAGGATGGCCACTTGCTTGTGGACGGTTGCTATGTCAACAATGTCCCAGGTCAGAGTTCAAACTCCGCTCCCTCCCGTTGGTGGGGGGGGGCGGGACAACGACACAACAAATGAACAAAAAAAAACTAAAAAAGACAATCAACCAACTCGAGCTACCCTCCTCCGTCCTCAAGTTCTGTCTCTCTCCCTCTCAACCTTTTTCCGTTACACCCCTTAACCCACCCCCACCCTGACCAGTTGGACATTGGGAGCGCCCATGGTTTGGAAGGAATGTCAGTAATACCACATGAACAGGACTTTGCTATAGCTTACCGCTGGGCATGTTATAGTGTGTGAGTACAGGGAGACATTCAGCCTACCTACCCAACCACTTGACAGTCCATTCACTCCATTCAAATTGGCCTCACATTCTCCAAGTCACACACCCCAATACTCTAGTCCCTGATTGGTTTAGCCCTGCCCCCACCCACCTCCAGAGTCAGTCATACCAATGGGTCAGAGAGAGAGAGAGGTGCAAGATGGTCCCTGCTTCTTGTGGTCGGTCATCCTGCTTGGTTCTGCCCTCCTCCTCCTCCTCATCTCCACAGTTCTGGCACTTGGCTGACACACACACACACACTCGCTTCTCCCTACAATGATTCACCAGCTTTCCAAGTCCTTTCCACGCTTGTCTCTTTTTTCCCCACTTTACTCAGAAAGCTTTGAGCTTATGTTAAGGAATCAGAGGAGTCTATTTTAGAGAGTCAAATAATCAGTTTAGAGAGTTAGAGTCTGTTCAGAGTCAAATCCTCTGTTTAGAGTCATTGAATCTGTTCCGAAATTTATTGAGTCTGATTTTGAGAGGCAAACCACCTGTTTAAAGTCATTTCATCTTTTTAAAGAGTCATATAATTTGTCTACAGAGTCACAGTTTCTTCTTAGAGTCATAGAGTGGTGAGTCAGTCTGTTCAGACTGAGTCATAGACTGGGTGAGTCAGACTGAGTCATAGACTGGGTGAGTCAGTCTGTTCAGACTGTAGACTTGTGGCAGGTCAGGCACGATCACACCGGGGGCTCGGGTGTCGTGGTGTGAGGGAAGTGTCGGCTGAGGAACAACGACCGAGGGTCCCTTGCTTTTTCACCATCTGATATGGTTTGTCATCCCCTTTTCCTCCGAGTCTATCCACCACCGTGTCCATGAGCTCGGTCCTGTTCTCTCCCACTAAGGAACGCACAAACTGTATGGATCTGTGCTCAGCTTCCGGTGTCTGCCACCGGACCTACAGGACGTGTGTCGACGCTTCATCACAAGCACCTTGTCTTCACCCTCGCTTTGCTTGCATCTATGTGCATGTGGCCTGTGCAGTAATTGTGTTTGATATGCGCATCTATATATTTTTTCCTAAATATATATCGATGGCAGTCGTTGGGCGTACCCTTTTCATATTTAGATATCATTTATTTTCTGCTTTTTTTTGTTCTCTTTTTCTTTTTTAAAGATATGAAAGTGTTCTGGATCCCTCTTAGCAAAACACAACCATCTGGTATGTGTTTACAACAACAACAACAACAAAAAACGACTTTTTGAAGACTCAAGTAAGAAGCAGGGGTTGTTTCTGAGAAGCATGTGACCAAAAGGTCTGTGAAGAACATTGTTAGTCTGCAAAAGTTAATTTTTCTACGGACTCCTTAAACTTTTCCACCCCACAGAACTAAACGTTGAGAAACTCCGCTATCGACTCCCCCTTACTTCAAACTACGAGGACAGTTGCACCAGCCTCTTTTTCTGTGGTGCTCATTCTCCTTCCAACCCATGCAGCCCCGGCTTGCCCCCGTCTTATCGCTGCCCTCTGCTGGACCGAAGTGGTACTGCACGACAGAGCTCAGGATAGGGCAGGCTGGTTTCTCCTAAAATGTTCAATGTGAGGTCCCCAAACACTGGCCCACCTCAACACACCCAACAGCGCTTAAAAGTCAGGGATGGCCAAATGGGTCAATGCCGTCTCAGCACACAGAGAAGCTGTGAAAAAGTGTTTGGAATATGACGGTGTTTTGGATTCTGTAAGGGCAGTTGATAGGGTTGTTGTTGGCGGAGCGGATTTTGGGGATCTCACGTTAACCCTGGTACTCTGTGACGCCGCGTCAGTTCTCTCTTTTACCCTGTGTAGAGACCCCGCCCTCCCCCACACACACACACACACACACACACACACACACACACACACACACACACACACACACACACACACACACACACACACACACACACAGGTCTCTGCACGGGGCACGGAGAGTTTTGAACAGGTGCAGACCAGAGTTTGGAGGTGAGCAGTTTCTACATTTCCACCGTTGGTGGGGGGGGGAGGAGGGGGGGGGGAGGAGGGGTAACTGTACTCCTTCTCACCCCCTCGACACAAGGTGTGTGGACTGCGTTCACAACTAACCCAACGGCAACATTATTGAGATGTTATCCCCCTTCCTCCTCCTCCTCCTCCTCCCTCCTTCCTCCCGGTGTGCCAGGCTCACTGTGGCGGTATGTGCGGGCCAGCATGACCCTGTCTGGGTACCTGCCCCCCCTGTGCGACCCCAAAGATGGCAACTTGCTCATGGATGGTGGCTACATCAACAACCTGCCAGGCAAGTAGAGAGAGCAGATCCACCCCACCACCCACCCTCCCACCCCCATCCCTCTGGCCCCCCGCCCTGCCAGCCTCTCTCCACCTCCCTGGAGGGGGAAGGTAGGGGGCGGAGGGTGGAGGCGGTGGTGAATACAGTATGTGGTCCGTGGGTAAGTGGTATGGAGGGACCGAGTGCGGTTGAGGTCGTGGAGGGTAGTTTCCGAGTGGTGTGTTGAATCTTTTCCCCCAATCTGAGAACGAACGACAAGGCTTATATTTGACCCCGTACATGTCACGGAAACAGACACTGTCTCTCCAAGACTGTTGGGGAACATAGACCTGCTAGTGTGCGTGTTCTGAACATGTTCCTTCCTGATTGGCTTGTTGTGTGCCGTCTGCGTTGTGTATCAGATTGGGGTCAAAGCAGCATATAGGATTGTTATTGGTTCTGGTGGGCTCCCTGGTGTCTGATTGGTGGAGAAGAACAATTGGGGGCGGGAACTCAAATATTTCTTGGCTTTGAAATCAAAAGTCTGTATAGGTATGAGTGTCCCACTGAGACACGTTGCTTCTCATTCAGTCAAACCGAATGGCCCCAGGCAGCCTTGTCCTGTCTGTGTTCACCAGAGGAGATGCTCTTCTACAGTCCACTGTAGTTGCTGACATTCCTGACATTCCACTGACACTCTCCCATCTGTCTCACAGACACTATCTGTCTTTCAAAGACACTGTCTCTACCTGGTACTGTACTGTGTGGTCATTTCTACTGGAGAACCAAATACTTCAGGCATGCGGCGATTGGGGATTATCTGCATGCTGAAATTCACCCGTAATATGTTCTTATCAAAAAACGAAAATCTGCTATTTGAGCACATAGCGTTGACAATGAACGCAGACAAAAATCGAATCTGTTCTAAATTGACCCCAGCCACATTCCAGCCCACAGTGTTGCCAGATGGGTTATAATCACTAAAGTTTATGGGAATTGTGGTGTAGAGATGTGTTGGTACTGACTGTCATAATAACCCCAATCTGCTTTTCTTATTGTCCACGCTGCCGGCTCGCGTTGTGTGTATGTGCTCCTACGTGTGTGTGTGTGTGGCTGGGTGTGTGTGTGTGTGGCTGGGTGTGTGTGTGTGTTTGCCCGTGGCAACCTGACACCCCACAGCGGACATCGCCAGGAACATGGGCGCCAAAACGGTGATCGCCATCGACGTAGGCAGCCAGGACGAGACGGACCTCTGTAACTACGGCGACAGCCTGTCCGGCTGGTGGTTGCTGTGGAAACGGATCAACCCCTGGGCTGAGAAAGTGAAGGTATGCGTCCTCAGAACTGACCATTGGTGACCTGTGCTGTGGTGTGGTGTTGTGTTAGGTTCCGGACACGCTTACCTGTGCTGTGGTGTTGTGTTAGGTTCCAGACACGCTTACCTGTGCTGTGGTGTTGTGTTAGGTTCCAGACACGCTTACCTGTGCTGTGGTGTTGTGTTAGGTTCCAGACATGGCTTACCTGTGCTGTGGTGTTGTGTTAGGTTCCTCCCAAGCTTACCTGTGCTGTGGTGTTGTGTTAGGTTCCAGACATGGCAGAGATCCAGTCCAGGCTGGCCTACGTATCCTGCGTGCGTCAGCTGGAGGTGGTCAAGAAGAGCGCCTACTGCGAGTACATCCGACCGCCCATCGACCGCTTCAAGACCATGGACTTTGGCAAGTTCGACGAGATCTACGTGAGTTCGTCAACCCATCCGCCCTCCTCTTCCTCCTCCTCCTCCTCGCCCTGCACCAGTTCTAGAACTGCAGTGTTCTCTATACATTTCATAACCGGAGAGATTAGGATTTGTGCTTCTCTCACCGAACGGTCACCTGTCCATTCATGGGATCAGGGAATCCCCTGAAGGCAGGAAAGAGGGTTGTGTTTTAGAGGATCCATACAAGGCCGATATCATCTTTAGTGATGTGAACTTGCACCCCATGAAAATAACTAAGCTTGGGAGGAATGCTCAAAAGGCCTAGTAGGAAGAGGTTTTAAAACCAGCGTGGTTAGGTTGTTTGTCCTTGTAGTGGTCATGTCAGCAGTGTCTGGTGTGTTCCAGGATGTGGGATACCAGCATGGCAAGCTGCTCTTCACCGGCTGGGCTCGCGGTGACATCATCCACAAGATGCTGAAGGATCACCGCTCAGCCGACTACAACGAGAGCAAGAAGACCGACGTGAGTCTCTCTCACACACACACACTCACACACACACACCACACACACACCTTTCCAGGTGCTCTGAGCATGTCTGATGTTCCTGGTTGGTCTGACGGGATCTGACTCTTCCGTGTTTCGGTTCAGACGTGCACCTGCCCAGGGGCCGACTTCACCGATCTGGCCGAGATCGTGTCCAGGATCGAGCCAGTCCAGAGCTACGTGGCTGCGGACGGTACGACAACACTGATGCGCTAACGATGACTAGCTAACGATGACTCTCTAACGATGACTAGCTAACGATGACTCTCTAACGATGACTAGCTAACGATGACTCGCTAACGATGACTAGCTAACGATGACTCTCTAACGCTGACTCACTAACGATGACTCTCTAACGCTGACTCACTAACGATGACTCTCTAACGATGACTCGCTAACGATGACTCTCTAACGCTGACTCTCTAACACTGACTCGCTAACACTGACTTGCTAACGATGACTCGCTAACACTGACGCGCTAACACTGACTTGCTAACACTGACGCGCTAACAGCGACTCGCTAACACCGACGCGCTTTGACAGATGCATTGAGAACTTACTTAAATTGATATACAAAAATAAGATACAACATTCATTTGGATAGACACCTAAAACAGACTCAGGAGATGTGTGTGTTGAGGACAACATCTCTCTGGCGTCACCGCGTGAAGACGCCCGTCTCGATAGAAATAACAGAAAGGCTCTCGTGTGTCTCTACTGGGATGGCGCCGCGCCCCTCTGCAGAGGAGTCGGACTGTCTGACAGAGTACGAGGAGGAGGGCATGGACACGGTGCGGGAGGAGGAGGGGGAGGAGGACGAGGAGGAGGAGGAGGCCGACGACCAGGAGGACCAGGAGGACCACTCACCCGGAGAATGGAGCCAGAACGGAGTCTTCCAGACGGTGTGTATGCAAACACACGCACACACACACACACGTGCAGATCCACACGCACACGTCCACACACACACACACACACACGCACGCACACACACACACACGCGTAGATCCACACGCACACATCCAGACACGTCCACACACACACACACACACACGCGAGCGAGACCATTCGATTCTTTGCACACGCTCACTCGCTTCAACGCCCAACAACACGCACACACGCACTGACGCCCACGCTGACAGGCCTTCTATGGTTCCCCAGGATGAGGAGAAGACCATCCGCCAGCGAAGGAAAGCTGCTAACGACTCTGAGTTCTCCGACTGCTGACAGAGGAGCAGAGAGGAGGAGAGCAGGAAGACGGGAGGAGGGGAGGAAGAAGGGAGAAGGGGATGGAGGAAAAGATCAAGAGCAAAGAGGGCGACGTGAGAGGATGTGAGAGGACAGACTGACCTCAAGTCAGCCACAGCAGCTGTCTGAATCTCATGCCTGCTTTTTGTGTGTTGCTGGTTTGACGCAGAACACTTTATTCCTTTGACCTTTGAACCTTAACCCTTGAACCCCCGGCAAGCTGGTTCGTTCTATTGGTTTGTCACCCAATCCCCCCTCCCCCCCACCATCCTCAGACTGAAGACCAACTTGTTTCCTGAACTCGGTCCTTTGCTCCCAGGCCTCGACTGTAGGAGCCACAAACAGAGACCAGTGAGGTTCCTGGCTGGCCCCGCCCCCCAACGTCCCTGCCTGTCTGGACACCAATGTTATGTTATCCAACTTTTGTTTGCAGATGGATGGATGGTCATATGGATGAATGAATGAATGGATGGATCGGTGGGTGGGTGGATAGATGGATGGATGGATGGAAAGTTCGAGGGATGTATGGGTGGATAAGAGTTGTATCAGAGCTAGAATGATGGATAAAAACAGTTGGAATCAAATCAAAAGAAATGTAGAGAGGAGTAGACAAGACTGTACAGAGATACCTTAGAGACCAAAATAATAGTCTAATTAATAAAATGTTAATACAAATTAATGAATTGATTGACTGAATGCAGCTGTAGGTAAATAACTAAGATTTTAGTTGTGAATGTCAGTGAGTGTTTCAGCCATATCGCCTTTGAAGCAGAGGATGACAAGGCCATTTTAATCTGTATTGAACAGATACAAAACAATGAGGGTTGGTTTGCCAATGATCTACTATCACCACCACACACACGCACACACACAAACACATGCAACACACACACATTCAAAACACACACACGCTGTCCATCTCTCTCTCCCAATTTCTGCTTCACATGGGCCATGTACTCATTTCTAAAATGTCACAGACCCCATTTGATTGAACCTACTGTACAGTTAATGATGCAAACTTGTGTTAGAGATGTTAATAGCTATATTACACGCACATGTTGATAATTGTAAGTTCTGTAAAAAAAAAGGAACAAATGTATGTTTTTCTGTTGACGCTGTGCTGCAAAATGTGGGAACGTATGCCTGAAACAGTTTCCTGTTCGACCCATTCATCATGTTCTCAATATTTTTACCAACTTGTTTTTGCTTTTAATTTATTTGTTTGTGATACCACTAGCTTTTTCTTTTTTTATCTGCCTTTTTAACACAGACAAAAAGGAAAATCCAACTGGATATTTGAATAAACCGCAGTAGTACATAAATAACTAGACTCTTCTTAGCAGCAGTAGTTGGCTTTAGCTACTTTGCACAGATGATTATCTCGGATAATTAGTTTGTTGAAAAAAACAATATATATTTTTTTCCTTTACCCTCTAAGATGCCAGTGAGGACCGGAAAATGAATGGGATGTAACCTATTATTTAACGTTGATAATATGAATACTGAATAATGAATATAAATAACGATGTAAATGACACTTGCTTTGTTACTTTGGTCAGTGTGGCATTGGTTGTTGTGTCTTCTGTATTTCCCTTGAATTTCAATTTAGGAAAACGATCTGGATGTGTGGGTGTATGAGTTTTACATTTTTATTTCTTTCATTCTTTTTTTGCACTTTGACATTTTTTCGGACTGTGTTCACACAATGAACTGATTGGTTTACTCTCAGTACAAGCACTTACAGGAACACACATGAATAATTGAGTCTTAACGATTAGACAGATGACTAGAACTTGGTAGTCGTAGACAGAAATAATCCGATTATCTGTTTGCTGTAATACGTTTTGAACTGAATACGAACACAAACACTGCAGTGACTCAGGAAGTCTGGTAAACTGATTTATTAATAATATGACAATTTCAGATATTCATATTTTAGTACAGATCAATCGGATGATACCGTCAAGTAATGAACTGTGTTTTTAGACATACAGTATCAAACAAAAGCCGCTACTAACATTTTTGCCAGGAAAACTGACATTATGAAACATGGGACCAGAGTGTGGTGTAGATTCATGGAAGTAGAAGGACTAACAGTCTTTTTCACCCGCCACCCTGAATCAGCTGAGGACACTCTCTAACACAAACTGCTAATAAATCGTTTTAAGATTATCTAAATAAGATACCATTCATGCTCTCATGCACTAATAAAACATTTGCAATATAAGTAAATCAGGAACCTTTGGCAATACCCAGTTTGTTTTCCTTAATGCATATTTCTTTTCAATTTGAAATGTTATTAAACCAAGTATGATTGTTTGTCTTGGCCAGACTATTGGGTAATGGGGTCAAGGCTACAGCTCTCCCTGCAGGCAGTCAGTGATACCTCACCCTTCAGACATCCCCACTCTCTGAACAAGCTGCAAGATGCAGACTAGCACAGTAACCCAGTGCACTCAGCAGGTATAGAATTAATAAATACATTGAGTCAAATATGATAAATATCCCATTATTACCGTAGTATATATAAAATGGACGGTCACACAGTGCACTGAGCAGGTATAGTAACTCAGGTCATTCTCATTTCATCATTTATCAAACCATTAAAACCCTGTCTCCCTCTGTGACATAGTGAGAAGGTGGATAATGTAAACTAGACACTACATCAGGTTGAGTTCAGAGGAGAAGGGCTGCAGTATCTTTAGGGTTAGGATGCATTTCACAGACTTTTTAAACCACGGGTAAAAGAAAGCATAGATCAGAGGGTTGAGACAGGAGTTAATCTGAAAAATCCAATACGTAACCATCTCTGAGGACGAATCTGCAGAGATTAATGAACAGAGGAAGTATGGAGCAAAGCAAAGCAGATAAACTACTATAACTATACTGAGAGTTTTTGCTGCTTTTCTCTCTGATTTACTGTTCTTCATCAAGTCAGACTCAATGCACACTGACTTGGACTTGATGCTCCTGGCCTGGGAGATTGCAACAGTGAATATTCTTATGTAGAGAACAATTATGACACAACAAGGGCAGATAAATGAGACAAGGAAGTCGACAATAACAGAGTAGGGTAAAAGTATTACCACACACAGTCCAGTACAGCTATCATATGCATGTAGGTTACCCAAGTGGTCCATCATTATCCACAAACTGTAAATTATAGAAAAAATCCAGTTTAGGACGGCACACAAAATAGATCTCCTCATCGTGAACCTGGAGGGATACAGGAGTGGTTCACACACAGCAATGTAGCGGTCGACAGATATGAGCATCAAGTTCCATATCGAGGCGGAGGTATAGATGCAGCTGGCATAGGGGAGCAGAACACACATCAGCCTGCCCAGGTACCAGCAGGGGTAGGATGTTGAGATAATTTCCAGGGGCATCTGTGCTCCCCCCAGGAGGTCGGCCAGGGCCAGGGAGAAGATCAGGACGTTGGTGGGGGTGTGGAGCTGCCTGAAGTGGGAGATGGAGATGAGGACCAGCATGTTGAGCATCTTCAGCAGAGACACAAAGGAGACGGCAGTGTAGACGAGGGCAGACTCGTACCTGGAGCGAACCTGCGTCTGGCACGAAGTGTTGAGCTGGCAGGACAGAAGATCTTGTATCTCCTCCTCTCCTGGCAGGATCTGCATGAGGAGACAGATGAAGAGAGATCAGCTCACCCCCCTCCCTGACCAACCTCACCACTAGAGTCCCCTCCTGTATTTATCTGTGAATAATACCTATCTGCCTCCCCTTTTCCTTATGTCTTACGTCCTAACTTGCATCACCCACTTCCTCACCTCCTCTCCCCCCACCTTCCAGAAAATTCTACAAACTTCACTAATGAACTTTATCTCTCAGTCATCGCTAGAGGAACCATTTAGCACCTCTGTCTGTTTGTCAGAAAAAAAATATATATATAATGTTAAAGTTCTTTGTTTTACAACATGAGAGCATTTTAGTTTAATCTTATGATGCCTCCTTACATATGTGAGTGGTTATATCTGACCACGTTAGATAGACTGCACTTTGTTCATCTAATACATATGATGATTAGATTTAACATGGTATGGTATGGAATTTTTCAGTTTGAAAAAAACCCATAAGGGGTTAGAATGACGTAGAATGTGTGACTGTGCTTCAACCGCCCATTTTATATATACTACGGTAAAAATTGGATATTTATCATATTTGACTCAATTTATGTGTTAATTCTATACCTGCTGAGTCTGCATAGGGTCTAGTCTGCATCTTGCAGGTTGTTCAGAGAGTGGGGATGTGTGAAGGGTGAGGTATCACTGACTGCCTGCGGGGAGAGCTGTAGCCTTGACCCCATTACCCTGTAAAACGTTTTCTGTTATATTACTGTATATTGTGTTTCTACTGTACTAAACAGTAAGGAAAAACACTGAAATGTGTTTGAATTTGAACATTATTGTACATGTGGACATACAGTTCCCAACCAAGAAATTTAGTGTAAAAGGTGTATTGCATGTTTTGCATGCAAATACCTGAAACATAAGTCTCTGCAGTTTTTAAAATGTCAACAATAGCCAGTATTTTGAAACCTGGTGTACTTTGATTGACTGCATGTACCTTGTGAAGTGAAAACAAATGTTATTATATGACAGAATAATTTCATTTTGAGTCATATTTCCAGTGTTTTGGTAAAGTCAGTGTGTGCAGAGAAATGGAGAGTTAGTATATATTTAACAAAATGAGTTTTTGAGAAGAAAATTATCCATTTGGCCAATTATGTTTTGTAGGTGTCAGTCTGTGTTAAGAGTTTAGAAAAAGTATCCGAAGTATGGGTAAGCGCTTGTTAGCGGCTGTAAAAAACTGTGTCTTTTGCATATGTTTTGCTCTGGATAAGATTTATCTGCTAAATTACTAAATGTTTCAATATATATTCGAATTTTTTTTCCATGGTGACAAAAATATGTACTGCATTTTTTTGGTAGAGTATCATGTATGTAAGGGATAATGCCCGACGAGGTGTCCAATATCATCTGATAATGGACGATGCGGAGGCGTGAACCGTCCGACGCGCAGCGGAGGACGGTTGCTTCCGCGGAGTCCATTATCAGATGATATTGGACACCTCGAAGGGCATTATCCCGCTTATACCATGGTCACTTGCCAACGTTTTTTTTTACAAATATGAATCTATGTTTTAATTCGTTTTGCAATCGAAATCTAACGTTGTTTAACGTCGACCAACTCTGATATTTTATAGTCCGCTCAGCTCATAGAACCCAACACCAGCTTTCCCTTGGCTGAACTATTAGCCCGAAAGCTAACGTTATGCTAGCAAGATTCAAAGTCAATAACATTGTGTACGGTTGACAAACAGTAAATATAATATTACAGCATGTTTAACGAGAAGATTAGCTAGCTAGCCAGCCATGTCACTGTCCCAAAATCAATATCAAGATTTTCACGAACAAAGTAGCCTTTATCGACCATAGTCTTGGCCACTGTCGCCAGCCGCAGCCTGCAGCGAGTTGAATAGCAAATGGATGTGAGATGATCGCGTCAAAATTGACATAATCTGCTAACCGTAAATATAATTTGACAATATGTTTAACATTAAGACTAGCCAGCTATCCAGCCATGTAATTGCTCCCAAATCAATATCAAGATTTTCACGAACTAGTGCTAAGTAGCTACTAGACTAGGCTACGGCCGCAGCCTGTGACTGTAGAGAGTGGAATAGCAAATGGATGTGAGATGATCGCATTAAAGTTTACATATTCTCCAAACAATAATTATAATTTGACAGTATGTTTAACAACAACACTAGCCAGCTATCCAGCCAAGTCATTGTTACCAAATCAAATAAAGAGTTTTACGAATAAAATAATCGGCCATGTGTGTTGGCTACTGTCGTGTTGGCCGCAGTAGAAGTAGATCGACTAGCGAGGTGAATAGCGAATATTATGTGAGATGAGCGGTTACGTGACACAGACACAGGCTACATTCAGAAAAGTACAATTTTGCAAATAGGTTAAAAGACATATTGAAGTCACTCATTGTGGTAATGACATGTTGGCTTGTTAAAGTCTTTCAAAATTGTAAATGGAGGCTTGTAAATGGAGGACTGCGTCCCTGTTGTTATTGTTACTTATTTCAGACACTTTGTACAGGCTCATATACTATGTAGCCGGCGCAATCATTTAGAACGGTGAAAAGACAGTTTTGCTGAAATGACGTAGTAGGTGTCCAATATCACTAGTAGGTGTCCGTATATCACTTAATAATGTACACCCCTGCAGCCAATCAGAATCAAGTATTCACCCAGACCATGGTATAATTGCTGATATACTCCACAAATATACCTAAATACTGTACAGTTATATCAGACAGTAACTACTGAAATGTGAAAGTGTTGATAAATAAATGAGCTCTTTCCCTGATTGTCTTTGTGCAGTGTGTGCTTTTACATTTTCTAAAAGTTTGAAGTTTATTATATGTCCCTGTCAGAAACGACTACAGTAAGTTCTAGTCATTAGTCTAAGAGGGTAAAGAAAGATAGATTTTCCTTTTTTATATTTAAATCATGGGCATTCTAGCAGCATTAAGTCAAAACCATATGCAAACTCATACCAAAAAAAAAGGCAACTGTTGTTTGAGGGTGAAAGGTCATGACAAATTCAGAATTGAAGGGACGAACAAAGCACTGCCAGTCAATCAATACGACAAGAGTGCAGGAAGAAGCTGCCACCTGTTGGCCAAAAGCCGGCACTACAATCAACCATAATTTACAGGTGCCTGTAAACAACATTATTGTTTCGTAAATGTGTCTGGTTTCAATACTGGGGTGTTTGAATGACACAGCCGGCATTGTTATGATCTCATACATAACTGTCCTGTCTGTTTACACAGCACTTGTTGATTCATGAACACCTTGTCTTAAACCAGGGGTGACAAGTCTCCGTGTAATCCCAGATTCATATTTGATTTTCAACTCTCACATTAATAAAGTGCCCAAAACAGATTTCTTTCACCTCAGTAATATAGCGAAGGTACGACCATTCATAAACCAAGGTGACGCAAAGAAGCTAATTCATGCTTTTATATCCAGCCGGCTGGACTACTGTAACGCACGCTGGTCTTCCTAAAAAAAACACTGAAAGATACAGCTCATTCAAAACTCAGCAGCTAGATTATTAACCAAAACTAAAAGGAGAGAACACATTAGCTCTATCCTAGCTACTTTACACTGGCTCCCTGTTACCTTCAGAATTGACTTTGAGGTCCTTTTTCTCACATCCTACAAAGCTCGAAACGGACAAGGATAGCTACATTGCTAACTCTATTATTAACCACACACCAGCTAGAACACGGCAATCATCAAATGCAGGCCTATTAGAGGTCACCAGAAGCATAAATAAGAATATTGGTGATGCGGCCTTGCAATTAAAACGTTAAAAAATTTAAAAAGTCTTACATTTGCTAAATTAATGATCCTTAGAGGAACATCAGAAGAGGGATGTTTTATCTTTATATCACGTCAACTAGTCCTTGCTGCTGGTCTTGTAGTGTAAGGATAACAGTAGGCTACATGTTTTATGAAGTCATTGATTAAAAAAAGTATTAATTGATTGTTTGTTTATCATTCATACCTCTTTAATACGTTATAAAAACATTAGTCACATATTTATATGTATGGTTTGTGTATGTATGTAAGTCACTGCTCTGTATGTCTTAACTAGTATTTCATGAACACTATTTTAATGAAACTAGTTGAGATTTTAGTGATTTTTAGTCAAAACTTTTGCCTAATGTAAAGGGAGGACTGTGAATGCCTTGTTAAACATTTATAAATGATTCAGAACTACCTAAGTCAGCCCGTTCATCATCAGCTTGTCACATGAGTGCATCCACTTAATCGGTTAATAAACTACCATGAAACAATCTTTTATTGCTTTAGAATTGTCTGTCTCACGTCAGGTACAGCAATGCGGGACTGTTAGAATAAGCTCTACCTGTGTCCTCAACATCATGACAAGAAGTCAAAACATTCGCCAACAGTAACCCCCAAATATGGCAGATTTGTATTCAATATATTCTCTGATTTCATAATAATACAATTGTAATCCATTATTAATACTTAATTAATATTAGCCAAATAAGAAGAATCATGATATTCCATATAATACCTGTAAATCAAGATTGATTGCAGTGCTGCCTCATAGCCAACAGATGGAGACATCATCCTTTCTATACTTGATGTCATCTCGATAGACTGTCAAGTGACTTTTCCACATAAACATTCAACAACACACAAACACCCCTCCCTCCCTCCCTCCCTCTCTCTCTCTCTCTCTCTATCTATCTCTCTCTCTCTCTCTCTCTCTTTCTCTCTCTCTCTGTAAAACGTAAATATTATACCCAGCAGTTTCTCCATCAGCTACCTGTTGTTGCTGCCAGATCGTGTCCAGACAGTGAACCATCTCCCTGTACCCATGTTAGGAGGCATTGAACATCCCCAGTCAGATTGCAGAGCGAGTTAGGACCGTGCACTGAAACATCAGTCATATGGCTTAGCGGTTAGGGAATCGGGCTGCGTTAATCAGAGGTTGCCGGTCGGTCGGCAGGCAAATTACGTTTGTCCTTGGTCAAGGCAACGTCACCATACTTGCCTCTGGGGGAATGTCCCTGTACTCTACTGTAAGCTCGCTGGATAAGAGTGTCAGCTAAATGAATAAAGTAAATGGAAAATCACCACCATAATAGCAGAGCAGGTTAGAGCTGGCAAATAGGGTGATAAATGTTTGTCCCCACCAATGCGTCACAGCAAATTAGGGGTTCAGAGGTTTGGTTGGCTGAACACTATTTGAGCCATAGCATCTAATAGGCTTCTTTTACGACACACCGCCAACACAACCAAGAAGATTTTGCCCTATGCTTTGTCTCATGTGTTTTAGAACGATCCATAGGAATTGTATCTCTTGTGACGACTAAAACTGTTGATTATTCAACGTCACTTTGATAGATGAGTTTAGCGATGCTACATCTCTCTGCGTCGCTTACTCATCCTGCAGTCATGAAAACCCAGTCAGTGGAGGCCAGACTTAGCCCTCAACACAGATTTCATTTCGTGTCAATAAGGGCTCCTAAAAAATTAGCAACAATGAATAACAGATCCCTGTCTTTAATGGTGATGGGAAGGGCCTGGGGAAACCGTTACTGCTAATAAACACTTACGGTCTGGTACAGACTGAGAAAGAGAGAGAGACAGCGCAAGAGAGAACGAGCGAAGAGAGAAGAGATCGAAAAGACGAGGAAGCGAAAGAGAAGAGATACAGAGAAAGCAGAAAGAAAAGCGAGAGAGAGGGGAGAACGCGAGACAAGACGGGATACGAGAGAAAGAGAGAAGAGGATGAAAGAGAATAGAGAAAGAGAACGAGAACAAAAGAGAGCGTAGAGGAGAGTAGAGACCAGGAAGAGAAAGGAGAGCGCGCGACGCGCGTAAAGAGAGTAGAGTGCGCAAAGAGCAAGCGAGCAGAGAACCAAACAGATAAAGAAATCGAGAGATAACTTCGCTCTAGATCGATACTCTTCTATGCTCTCTCTATCTGTCGAGACTATATCTCCTATCTCGGGATCTCCCTAGATATAGATGATCTATCTCTCTAGCTATCACTCTCTATGCTATATGTCTCGAACCTAGCTACGATCTTTCTCTCTCATACTCTATCTCTCGCTAGATGCTCAATCAGCTGATCCATCTATCTCTGCTCTCTCTCTCTCTATCTCTATCTCTTTCATCGCTCTCTCCGTTATCCTCTGTTCCAGTAGCATCAGGCACCTTGCTGAGGAGGTATCATCTTCTGGTGCATGCTGGGAAAGAATAAGACATTGCCACTCACAAAGGGAAAAAAAAATGAGCTAATGGGCGGCACACCTCATCTGCTCACTAAGTGGCCTATCCTGTGCGACACACACATGCAGGACAAACACTGACCGTACATGCACACACCGTGTACACACATCACACACTGTAGATAGACTTACACATACACACTCGTGTGGACAAATGGTTGAATCCCATCACCTGTTCCTCCATATTTATACACACACACGTATGGCCGAACCCACACATATACCTCTACACACGTGGCAGGAAGAGATGAGTTCACTTCCATTTGGGCCACTTATATACAAACTTATATAACCATCCAGGACGGTAATGTTTGTCAGATTGTCATGTGGTGCACAGATGGACCAATTAGCCCCCTATTACAGATGTACAGATTCTGGATGCGTTTGTGTGTTGTTTGTTATGCTTTTACTCTTTAGTATAGCAGTAAGCCAGATGCTATTTTGGGGTTCAAATCCCAAATGCAACCAACTCATTACACTTCATTTAAAGTGTGTGCAGTGTTTTCCAATGTAGTGCACTCTCCAGTTTAACAGCTGACAAAAATACTAGACTGGAGTCCCAGTCCTGGAATCAGCTGTTGTCAACAAGCAGCCAATAACCACTTGTTAAACCAGAACAAAATGTTATCTGTCACAGTTACTTATTTGTATCTTATTTGTATGCTTCAAGTTATCTATTTGTATGTCTATGTGCATGTGCCTATCTAGCTCCAAATAGCCCCCAATAAGAGATCATGCTATGATGTGTAAAAGCTTGCTAGGTGAGGTGGGAGATAGACCCTAATTACATTCAGTAGACCTCTCAACACAGAAACACACATCAACACACACACACACACACACACACACACACACGCACACAAACACAGCCATCCATTCTTGAGTTATGTTCTCTAATCCATTGATCTATTATTATATTTATGTGCACCCTGTCCAGGCAGGCAGCCATTACCCACAATGCTAGGCGAGGTGAGCGATGATTCACAGGGTGGTCCGTGATTTGCAATGGACCCTTGCTCCTCTTCCTCTCCTCCAAAGTCTTCATCCCACTCCGCTGATGTTAGAGGGGGTCAGAGGTCGTCTCCGGTGGTTGCTGTGCATTTGAATCTGACGTGGACAGATACGTCTGATGCATTCTGGGCCGTGTGCTTCACTGGTGTATATTTCACACGTATGAAAGGCAGCCGAGCTCGTGAACACACAGACATACGTACCCGAATGCATCCCCCAGACAACCACACACACACACACACACACACACACACACACACACACACACACACACACACACACACACACACACACACACACACACACACACACACACACAAACACATCTTACCAACACCATTATGAGTCTATCCACAGACGGTGTCCGGCCTATCTCAGAGGACACAGCACATACAGTATGCAGGGAGGATCTCTACCTTAATCCACAACACACGGGACTCGTAGATGACGGGAATAAAAATCAGATCAAGGCTTCTAGAATCCAGTCCAAGTCCCCCCCAACAGGACGATGATCCCCACACGCAGACGGTGACAGCAGCACACTAGGAAACAAGAGGGACGGCGACTTCTGCCAGTCAAAACTAGTCTGACCGCTGCTGCAGCTGAAGCTGAAGCTTAAAGCTGTTAAGGTTGTGTCATAGCCGCATCATGGTTTGAAGTGCTAACTGCCCACTGCATTCCCCTCACCGATATGGCTCATGCCTTTGGTTCGCTAGACCAGAGGTCTTCAACCCTGCCCTGCACATTTTAGATGTTTCCCTGCTCCAAACACACCTGATTCAAATGAATAGTCGTTAACAGGCTTCTGCATAACTAGATAATGACCCATTCATTTGAATCAGGTGTGTAGGAGCAGGGAAAACATCTAAAACGTGCAGGGCAGGGGGTCCCTGAGGACCAGGGTTGAAGACCTCTGCGCTATACTACCAACCGCAAAAAAAGCAACAAGGTGTAAGAGTATGGTTTGTGCAGCTGCTCTCCTAACTGAACATGTAGGGTTTGGCGTATGGACAGGGTCTTTGGTTATTAGTCCGGCAGAAGATCTCGCAATGCTGGCATGCTGTTTGGATTGACATGTAAACTGTGGTCTGCTCTGTGATAACTCCAGTGGCTTTGTTCGTAAATGCTTGATGCGTGGCTGGAAGGAGTCATGGCTGATCCAGACCTGAGGTAGGGAGGTGTAAATAAAATAGGTCTTCCTCCTGGTTCCCTCCAGGCATCCATGCTGTGGAGTGACACAAGATGTAACACCATTGGTCAACATGCCTTTGAAGGTTGGAATGTGCAAATTATGCAGAATGTGGTGTATGGTTTGAGGAAGCTGGTCATTAAGTATACATGTCTGAAACCTTGGCCAGTGCATAAATCTTGCCTTGTGGTGGGGGTCTATAGATAAACAGAATATC
The DNA here is from genome assembly GCA_903064625.1 of Mallotus villosus. Classification (NCBI taxonomy): domain Eukaryota; kingdom Metazoa; phylum Chordata; class Actinopteri; order Osmeriformes; family Salangidae; genus Mallotus; species Mallotus villosus. The sequence goes on along the minus strand of CAEFZP010001314.1, from coordinate 121,858 downwards.
GTATTGCTGTTTGATATGGTTTGATCTTTCAAAGGTTTACTTCAAGGAGAGCCACAATCGATACATCTGACTGTGGACAAACACATTGCCTACTGAACAGAACAGCCTATTCAAGTCTGTGTGGGCACTTCCTCAAACCGATTACATATCAGTCCCGGAATATCTGCTCTGGGAGCACAAAGCGTGTCTGCAGGCTGCTAGCAACCCATTCTTTTCTCTGTGAAAAGAAAGAAGTTAAATGAATAGATAAATAGGGATATCACAGTGATGCCGTTATTGCAGTGTTGATACACGCAGAACGAGGCCACAGGGGACCCTGCATCTTCTAGTTTTTCTCCTCATCCTCCCTTTTCGCATGGCCTCTGTAACCAAGCAACCGGCAATAACCTGATTATTATTCATGTGGTAAAGCGTTTGCGACTAAAAATTGTTTTACCAAAACTATTTTTCTTCTGCTTACTTCTCCTCCTCCCCCTTTTCTCCACGACTCAATTTCCAAAACATGAAAGCTGCAGACCCATAAAAGGGGGAGAAGCGAGGAATTGTCAGTACTCGCAGGGGAAACGGTGGTAAATACAATTTTCCGCAATTTTCTGCTTCTGAAACTTCAGGATTTGTACCTAGGCGTCACAGAGAAAACGACATCTACAACTGATAGTCACGAGAGAGAGAGAGGTGGAGAGAGAGAGAGAGAGAAGAGGAGAGAGAGAAAGTGAGAGAGACAGAGAGCAGAGAGAAAGAGAAGAGAGAGAGAGAGAGAAGAGAGAGAGAGGAGAGAGAGAGAGAGAGAGAGAGAGAGAGACAGAGACAGAGAGAGAGAGAGAGAGAGACAGAGGAAAAGAGTGAGACAGCATTTCAATGTTTTCACGGTAGAAGATGTTGAAACCAGAGCCTGTCACATTGCTCACTACCATATCCAAAGTTTTGCACTCCCAATAGACCAACAGAACGATGGTGCAATCAAGCTATAAATTGTTATGTATCTGTACATACGCCAGGGAGGAAAGGCCACATAAGAGGATACAGGATGGATCCTGCCTTGTATCTCATCCTTTCCTCTCATCCCATCCCTCTTTCTATCCATCCCTCATCCCCCCATCCATCCCCCCATCCATCCCCCCATCCACCTCCACTCCAAACCACATGCAAATCGCTATTCTTTAGTGGGTGGTAATGTAAGGCAACTCAAACAGAATTAGTCGGATTCTGCCTCATTTCATCCAGGGTAGAACAGCGGCCTACCTTGTCTCCCCGGCCCCAATCCGTGGGTGACTGCTTCCTGATTAAACAATGCTGTGTAAACACGCACACACACACACACACACTCTCACTCTCACACACACACACACAGGTACTCCACAGGGACATTGTAACACACACAGATGGGAACACACACACGTACACACACACACTCACCACACACACACACACTGGGACTATACAAACGGGCAAACAAAAAGGCAGACACACACAGCCAAACAGGGCCCTTTCGACCGAGAGTGAGGTGTCCTGTACAGTGAGTTCTTCTGATCACTTCCTGACTACAGAAGGGAGGAGGCTTCTGGGGCAGAAAACCCTCACGACGTGGTGTAGCTCCGACGGGGCCTGTGGAGAGTCTGGAGAGAAAGATCTGAGCGAGTTGGTCCAATTTGAGTGTCTGTGTGTGTCTGTGTCTAGGTGTGTGTGTGTGTGTCTAGGTGTGTGTGTGTATGTGTGTGTGTGTGTGTGTGTGTGGGGGGGGGTTACACACACATCAATGTCACTATCACTGTGACATTGATTTGAGTGTTGCATTAAGGTGTGTGTGCTTCTGTGTCTGTGTGTGTGTGTCTGTCGTGTGTGTGTGTGTGTGTGTGATCAGAGACTACAGGGCAGGCTGTGCTGTTCCACCGTGGTACTGAAGGAGGGAGAGGCCACGAGACTGTAAACAACACAGACTGCAGAGCGACAGGCTCGGGCCAAGGAATTGGTGTCTTAAATTCGTTATTGATCTCGATAAAACCCCAGTTCCCTTCATCGCTGTCAAACTCCGGGATTAGTTGAACGGAACGGTGCAGGAGAGGGTGGCCGATTCGAACCGTACAAAGCTGCCGTGTGGTTTATTTATGACTCTAAGTTTCAGACCTCAGCAATATGAGAGTGAAATCATCAAATAAATCTGTTTGTTGGTATTTGACACATGGGAATGGGCTGTACCTGTGATTTCTGGATTTTAATAAACTCCAGGTACTGAGTCTGAATAAATCATACCTTTCGATGCTGGAATGTAATAGATTTTTTTCTAACTTGGACATTTACAAGAATGTATATGCAGCCAACTCTGAGCATGACTTCAGCACTCTAACACGCACACACACACACACACACACACCACACACACACACACACACACACACTGCTCATGCAGTACAACCACAACACCAGCAAGGTTGATAACAATGATATCTGGTCTGGTGTTGCATTTCTTACATAAAGATCGATAGCACTTTTCAATGACATGGCGGCCATAGTGCCAGCAGCATAAGGGCTTGTGTGTACGGGCCCATTACGGCCCATTAATCTGTGACTGTTTATGTTAGGTAAATCACTCACCCAGCACCTGTTGGGAGCCTTTAACGACACCTCCCCCCTTCCAGGACCAGGCGGGCTGAGGCGGCGGGGCGGCGCAGACGATGTAGCTAATGTGGTTGTGGTAGCTATTAGCCTGAGGCTGTAACCTCTCTCTCTCTCTCTCTCTCTCTCTCTCTCTCTCTGCCTCTCTGTTTACCAATCTCTCTCTCTCTTTCTCTCTGTCTCTCTCTTTACCAATCTCTGTCTCTCTCTCTTTCTCTATGTCTCTGCTTCTCTCTTTTCCAATCTCTCTCTCTCTCTCCTTCTGCCTGTACCTCTGTCTCTACCTCTACCTCTCTCTCTCTCTTTCTGCTAGTACCTCTGTCTCTACCTCTCTTGTTTCCTCTCTCTCTTTGTCTATCTCCGTCCTCTCTCTTTGTCTATGCCTTTCACAGTCTCTTCTTATCTTCATTCCCTTCTCTCTCTGTCTCTGTCTCGCGCTCTCTTTCCAGAGTTGTTCTATGCCTGTTTTTGCTCCTTTTGCTTCCTCCTCTCTCCTAATGCCTCTCTCACTCACTCATTCTGCCTCTATGTACGATCGGTTTCCTCTCTGCCTCACACTGCCTCACACTGCCTCTCCCTCTCCCTTTCTCTCTGCCTCACACTGCCTCTCCCTCTCCCTTTCTCTCTGCCTCTCTGCAGAGCACGGCCTGTTCCTTATCTGTCCCTCTCTGTCTCGATCTGTCTCACCCTGCCTCTTTATGTGTTTCACTGAACTTTCGTCCCCGCACCTTTTCTCATCGGCCCGTAGAACTCGCATCTTTTAAAACCCTTCCCGTCCCGCGTTCCTCTTCCTCTTCTCTCTCCCTTTCCTCTCGTGTGGCTCTCCAAGCCACCTGGAGTGCAGCTGAAAAAGCAATCTGGATTCCTTCTAATGTCATTTTCACTTCACAGTCTCCTTTCTTTTTATCACTCTCTTTACTCTTACTCTTTCTCCCGGCCAATATAGTTATCACTTGACAATACCAGGACTCTGTGGAGTCCCACCACTATTAGACCTACAAGGTAAAAAGAAAAAAAAACACGCTGGAAAAACAAAAATACAAATGAAATGTCTACACTGGCTTCCTTTGGGCTCATAAAAATGTGTTTGTTTTCCATTACTGAAATGTGTTGTTTGTCTTCTACAGAAACCGTTTCCTGTCGAACTACTAATCTGCACATTTCTGTCAGCTGTACCCTCCTGAAGGTCTGGTGTCCACGCAATTGTATCCCTTCGCTGCCAGAGCGATATATCTGAGCGGAATATATCTGCTACGGGTCCCCGGGAGGCCACTGTAATATCTCCATAACACTGCTCTTTTGCATTTACAGGACCCAAAAAAAAAGGCGGCATCGTCATGGAAACCATTCCCCATTACTCCCCCCTCTTCAGAGAGAGATGGTAATTACGAGACGGGCTCGGTCAGACGGAGAGAAAGAAAAAAAGGAAGAGACGAAATCCACTCAAGTTACCCACTATCATCTAGACTTCCCAACAAACTCAAAAAACGTTGATTTCATTACAGAGAATCTAACTCCCCCCCCCTCCCGCCTTCCCCACATTTTTCGTCCCGTTCTATCCATGTCCGTGAAGATTGAAGACTTCTCACAGTATTCTGCATTTGTTTGAAATGTGCATGGGAAAATAAAAAACATACACTGTATGTGTTGCAATCAAACAAGATCTTGCAACGGATATGAGAAACAAACCCCTTTCCCATTCCCCTAAGAGCTTGGATACGTCCTCCTCCACTTGGTAAGAGGACAGTAGGTTAACAGCTTTAGCCTGTATTCTCTCACGCTGTCTCATATGAACCAGAGGGTCGATCCATCCCGCATACGTTCCCACACAGACATGAAATCTCACTCACGTCCCACATTTACAGCCAATTAGTCCTTAATCCCTTCTAAAGGAACCCTCGTGAATGCATGAACTAGTCATGTTAGAGTCCAGATGCGGTCCAGGAGCTTGACTCTGATCACAGCTATGTTCTCATGACTTATAAGTTCGGGTCTTGACCTGCTGTGATAATGGAATATTCGAGTGTGTCCGTGTGTGTCTCCAAGTGTGTATGTGTGTGTGTGTGTGTGTATGTGTGTGTGTATGGGTGTGTGTGAATATGGATGTGTGCGTGTATGTGTGCGTGTATGGGTGTGTGCATATGTATGTGTGCGCATGTGTGTGTGCGCGGTGTGTGTGTGTGTGTTTGCCTGTTGGCATGGCGCCTGATTGAGGAGAGGAAATGAAGGTTCTGTGGGAGTGACAAGCTGTCAGTAGACGCCAAAGATGATCTCTTAATGACCCTTGATGATGATGGTGATGGAAGAATCACCACGTATGCTTATAAGAGAACATGAATAGCAGGAAGGGGTCAATCTCTTTCCATGGCCACATCAACTTGTAGAGAGAGAGATAGTAGAGAGAGGAGAGAGGGAAGAGGGAGGAGCGAGTAGATGTAAATGAGAGAGTAGAGAGATGATATAGAGAGACGCAGAGAGCGAGCGACCATAGAGCTAGATCCCTGCTCGCGCGATACTCTCCTCTCTCTCGCTCGACGCTAGCTCTCAGCTCGCTCTCTCTCTCTCTCGCTCTCTCCGCTCTCTCTCTCTCTCCGTCCTCTCTCCTCGCTTTGATCTCTCTCTCTATCGCCTCTCTCTGCTCTACCTCTCTCGCATCTTTTCTCCTCACTCTACATTCATAATTTACAGTCAAAGAAATGAATGCGTAAGCCAATAAATCGGCCAAATGTTATTCTGAAGACCGATCTAGGTAATTACATCTTGAAATAAATGAGATAATGGCCTGTTATCTGAGGTGTTTCTTATTGTGTTTAGAGGTTTTCACTACTCTTTTCATTGATCCTTTCCCTTTCAGACCTCAGTCATTCATTCATTCATTCATTCAGTGAGTGACAACATGGAGTCATCAAGGCCAGGGGAATTATCCTTGTTAAAAAGGGAACATTCAAACAGCAGACTGCACATCTCCAGGCAATGAAACCCAACATTGGTTTATTTATTCATTCGGTTTTATTCAGCACATTAAAAGGAGGTAAACTAACACTTTAATGCACCATGTTTAGTGCACCATTTTTGTATGCAACAACTGTTGGGGCACTAAATTATACAGGCTATATAGCTTCGATGAGTGGGACTTGATTTGATTTAATCTCCTATACATGTGTTTAAAGACTAGACCGTTTTCTTTCCACATTTCTTCATGAACTAAATCTATTTTCAAATTGATGTTATCGTTGTCGTTATCGCAATAGAGAGGGATATATAAATGGTTCACTAGTTAGGATTTTAACCCACTGAAGCTAAACAAGCTGGGCTTTTCAGAGCGCACATACTGGCAGTGTATGGGAGCCTCCTTTGGCCTTGGCTTAAAAATGGCTTAATTTATTTTCGTCGATTTTCAATCCTCGACCCCTGAATGGGAAAATCTTCTGGCCTCGCAAGGAAACAGCCCACGGGAGGAATGAACAAGGTCAAAGGTGAATATGTCAATGGTTATGTACAGCACCAACTGTATTTACTTGTTTGAGGTAATGCATTTGCACAGTGATAATGGCTTGGGATAATGCATCGCCACTATTATAGCTACATTCAGGACCATTAGGAAAGGGAACTGACAAGGTCCACCCTTCCCATCACCTCTCTGGCACCCCAGATTGTCACGACGACGGCAAACAAACATATCATTCCACACTAAGGACATTTTGAGGGGTGGGGTGTGCGTGTGTTTGAGGGGGGGGGAGGTTACCGAACAAGGGATGTGAAAGGGTATGGAAAGCCTTTTATTTTTGTTCCAGAAATGCATTAAAGCCTCATTTTACCCTTCTCTTTTTTTCTCATGAAAAAAAAATGTTCTAACCCTTAGCCCCTCTCCTCCCTCCCCTCCCCCATCCCTCCAACCACAGCTTCCATTCCATTTCGCCGTCCCTCGTTCTCCATCTCTGATCGATTAGAAGCATTCTGGCCGGGCTAAGGGGGGGGGGAGCCTCTGGCAGGAATGCGGCGCTGTTCCGAAGCTCACAGCAGGGGCTGCTACTTGCATTGTGTGAAACCCCAGGTGAATACTGTTTACGTCACTGATAGAGGCTATAGTTTGGCCGATCTCCCTGGTGTTTGTTCCCCGCTGTGTGTATTGTGTCATTGTCTCATCGGTAGGGTGGGCGTGAATCCGAGGGATACATAACTTGTTTTCTCTTTTCTCTACCCACACTGGCTTAGAGCTACTCCTGATTGATTGTTTGTGTGTTTGTTTTGCCAGTGATGGAAGTATTTTATTCATATACAATGCCCCACTAGATAATAAACAACCCCCTTACCTAAACCAGTCATCGGTATGCATACAGGTTCCATTATGAGTCTGTTGTGGGCTCTAATCTCCATCTTTGGAGATGTGAAAACATATTTCCCTTCGCCTCACTTCACTTCATGTCTTGTGATGGGCATCCATAGTCATAACCTGCTTTCACAGAAATGCATGAGCAACTATTTTAGGAGAAGGGTCTTTGTTTTATTCAAGCGTGAGTAGGTCACCTCGGCTTTGTTTGTTAAACAGGAACCTGGAGTGACAGCTGGCAAATCAAATAAGTGAAAATGTAAACATTTGTTCAAGCTTCAATGCTGCACATGGGCTTATAGGTTCTATCTTAGTCAAACATTTAATAAAACTGATAGTCGTGGGAGAGAGACATAGAGAGACACAGAGAGAGCGGGAAAGAGGGAGAGAGACACAGAGAGAGAGGGAGAGAAAGCGTGGGAGGAAAAGAGAGGGAGATAAAGACAAGGGTTGTCCTCTTAAAGAGCAAATGCAAGTCTATTGACCCAGTCGGGAGGAAGAGTGTCTGTCTTTACCATTCGCTAAACAGGACATATTCAGACTGAAAACCTGTAACAGGAACAGAGAGCAGAGGACTCGCAGAATTAGCTTTGCGGACTGCCCACATCAGATATAAGATCAAATCAAAATGTATTTGTATAGCCCTTTTTACATACGCCCATAGAGCTGCCCCTCAACCAACCTAAACCCTCAAGGAAGACAAGGAAAAACTCCCAGAAAAACTCAATGCAAGAGAAAAAATGGAAGAAACCTTGGGAGGAGCAAGATGGGATGACTCTGGACATTGCAGGCGAAGATTGACTCATGCAACATGTGTTACTTTCGCGCCACATTTCTTTTGTTGCTTAGAGCTGTTCAAGGGTGCACATGTGAAACGTCAGAAAGTGACGATGCGCCCGTTTTGTAGGAAAGTTGATTGTATGTCAAACTATCAGAAATCTCTGAAGGCTGTGAAGGTTTGTTTGTTGTTTTTGTTCCAAACAACACGGTTGAGGAACAATAAATGTGGGAGTTCTACAAGGGTTATGCTTTCATTCAATTTCTCCCAGAATGCAAGAGCTTTTGGCTAATACATTTTTGCCAGTTATGGAGCGAGTTGAACAACAAAACACTTCGCTTGAGCACAATAACAAATATAAACAGAAGCTTTATACTGTCACAGGAGTGAAATCAAAGTAAAGATAGAGAACGCACAGAAAAACAGGACATTGTTTGTGTGGTTATCATTGCATCTTCCAGTCTCTAATCAAACTGTCATTTTGTTCCGACAGCCATTGTGATACTGCGATTCACAAAGAAATTACTTTTCAAAATGCCCGGCCTACTTTTGAATCTTTATCTCAGAATCTGTCTGAATGTGTGACTACTACTTACGTCCATAACCATACTGTTGTCAGCAGCTACATTGGGAAGCAAAGGCAAATTTGTTGTTCTGATTCAGAAAACAGAAAACAGAATACAGGTATTTGTTACACTGGAACCGTATACATTTTTGTACGGACAGTGCATTATTTATTACATTTAAATGTGCCTCAGAGTTTGTTTATGTTTATCTATTGACATTATTTTCTGTCAGTCTGCTATCATGTAGATAAGACCTGCCTCGCGTGAGCCGAATAAACCCACAGGAGGACCCGCAGTTCAGGAACCACACAATCAGTTCCACAGGTAATGTTCTCTCACTTAATTACACTCAAAGCATTGTTTATCACGCCGCCTACATTTTTCACCGAGGAGATTCACACATGAAACCAGAGAGCCTAGCAGAAAATAAATACGTAAAAGAAACACTGTTAATGATTGGCAGCATCTGCTCCCTAGATTTTCCTGTCTCCCTGGTGTTATCAGCCTGTACTGTAGGAGGGCCCAGACACAGATGGTGTGGTTTGATTCACACACGCGTGCACAGACACGTACACGCACACTTTTTCCAACGCTCCCACTATGCTTCTTATTACTCAATGGAGGTTGCCAGGTTTGCCCCCATCCCCCATCCACCCCCCCCCCTCCTCCTCCCCTTCATTGTTTGCATTAATTAGTTGCGCTAAATGTCAGCAGCTAGCAGCTAGGGTGTGGGGTGATTAAAGGCAGCGATCATTTAACGGGTCATGGTTTTGATAAGGGCAATTAGCCCACAAGCAGCTTGGAGAAAAATCAATGGGTCTGGCCACTGGAAGTCTCTCAGATCGAGACAGTGCTCTACTGGTGTGTTCTGAGAGCAAGGTGTCTTCACATAGATGTTTAAAGGTGCATTCCCCCTTCCCCCATTGTTTTAGGTATTAAATCGTTTCAGGGTGTTGCTAAGTTGTGCCTTTCAAATGTTGCATGATAACCAAAACAGTGTTAGTCAGAATACCTTCCAAAGCCTCGTGTCTTTGTTATTGTAACAAATGGTTCTATAGACCCGCACTTTTC